>JAHBCN010005198.1:0-57180 GCA_019359885.1 Listronotus oregonensis
TGCATTTCCCCATGCCCGTCTTTCATGGTCACTTAAAATGTCGTGAAGTTGGCATTTTTAAAAGGGTTGCCTAATTTGGGGACCAAAAAAAATTCCTTCTTTAATTTTGGCTTCACTTATACGTGGAAATTTCTTTTTTAAATAGTTGAAGCATTTCGTTTTTATCCAGTGCTTTTACAAAATTTTTATAAACCCCTAACTTTATGTGAAGTGGAGGTAAATATTTTTTCTTTCTGAACTAACGGTTCTCGGGTCAAATTTTTTAACTCCAACTTCTATTTTTTCACGTGGAGGCCAAACCTTTATTTTATAATGTTTGTCTCTTGCACGGCTGTCCCACTCCACAAAAAGCAGCAGTATTTTGTGTATCCTGACTCAGCCCTGTCAATAACGCTACCACTTTCAAATCTGCACATATATTCCATTTGTGATCTTCGTACTTTATACATCTGAGTATCATCTTCAGATTGTCATATGTTTTTTTCATATTTACCGAATGAGCTATAGGGAAAGGATGGATGTTCATTTCCATTATAAAGTAAAACAGCTTTTAGACTTGTTTTAGACGAATCTATGAATAGTCTCCATTTATCGGGCGTATATGGTAAGTTCAGTTCGACCATTAGGCCAGGAATATCATGGCAAAATACTAAATCACCGTCCGCTGCAAAAAAATTTTGGGGAGTAGATTCCCTTTTTCTGTAGATGGACACCTTAACTCCTTTTCCAAGAGGTTCCACTGCTGCAGGCGGGATCCGAGAAGTTCCGCTTTTGTTTTCGGGAGGTCCAAGTCACGAACAAGGTCATTCAATTCACCTTGAGTGATTAAATGAGGTGTATCGGGCAAATCAATGGAACCCAGGGATGTAGCTTGGTCCGGCTTCTGGCGAAGTACTTCGAGAGTCTGATTCCGAATCAAGCGTGTAACTCTCAGGTGGTTGGGGAATGGGTAATGAATTGTCATGGGGTACTGGTCGCATTGCAGACGGAACATTGGGATACTGAATGCTACGCTTAGTTTTGCTAGTAATTCCTTTGATATTCGTCATGCAAAAATAACAATCATCTACGTGATTACGAGGTTCCCTCCAAACCATTGGAACTGCAAATGGCATAGATTTATGCGTACCTTTTAGCCATCCCGTCAATGTTCTCGAACACGAACTGCAACACACTTTGGGGCCCAGGACTTATCTTGATCGCCAACTTTACATCCAAAGTACAGTTCATAAGCCTTTTTTACTAGTGAAGATATCGGTTTTTGGTACGCCTTCGCGGTAACTTCGCCACAAATATAACAGAATTTATCAGCTTTATTAACACAAATTCGCGTCGACATTTTTCTTACACGTAGATCTATCTAATCGAAAAATCAACAGATGTTTACTAAATGATTATAAAATAACGACTAAAGGGATATTTCAAGCATAGATCCACCTACCTGTCCATAATAATGGGTCGCCCATTTATTACCCCTCCTACTAGACCCTTCCGAGAAATCTGAGGCTAATAAAAACATTTGAGGGTTAGTTGTATATTAGTATAAGTCCAAATATTACAAATCACACGATTTTTTTATAGGGAGGATTTTTCTGTTAGACAGTGTTATCAACAAATTCTGTTACATCCGTTTGTAAAATATCCATGTATCTTTCGCTATTCAAACTACCCTCATAAATATGATAGCGTACTTGGTCATGCATCATTAAGGCAAATACATTTACACTGAACCTGTTTTGAAAATTTCGTTTTCGAATGACGCGAGGATTTTCAGTGTTCCAGAAATGGGAATTATGTCTATTAAAAATATCTTCTCTTGTGAATTTTGATTCGTTTGTCCATATAATTTTACGTAAAAATTCCGGATCTTCTTGTGTTCGCAGTAAAATCATTTCACACAATTCAACGCGTTGTGGTGCGTCTCCGGGATGAAGAGCATGAAGAACGTTGAATTTATAAGGGTGCATGCCATGTTCTGCTAAAATTCTTTGAATAGATGCTCGTGAAACTCCTAAATCGTTTTCTGCCGCACAAGTAGAGGCTTCGGGATTAACAACAGGCCAATACGTTGATAATGTTTTCTTCATTTGAGGTTACTGGCTTTGGTAAAATTCTTACTGCATTAATTGTTCCATAATTTAGAAGATTTCTCATAATATTTCAAAATTTTGTTCTGTTCATTGGTGTTAAATTTGGATATCTCTCGTTGAAAACTCTGCATGTACGACTGATTGTTCTGTTACACTCGCCATGAATAAAAAATAAATTTAATATGTCAGCATTTGTATACGCTTTATTTTTCATTTTTTCACAATATTTTTCTGGAAAAAACTTCGTATCAAAACGTTGACAATCAACTAATTATAATAAAATGACAACGCGTCCCTAGATACATCGTATCACTTTGTTTATCATGGCCTTCTTGCCAAAAATTAATAAAACTGCTTGATATTTAGAGGATTTTGCTAAAAACCGTAAATAAGTGTCTCCGGTAGCGTAGTGGTCAGAGTTTCGGCTCGCGGGCCCGGCGATCCTGGTTCGATTCCCAGTGCCGGAGAGACACTTTTAGGTAGTAGTTATTTAAAAATAACGTCCGTGGTGGCACTACCGCGTTGTCTAAAAGGAACTGTGAAATGCAACATTTGCATGTTTCAGTGCTTGGACAACGTTGACGGAACAACTGGGAAGAAATGGGTTAAACACCGGAAAACCCGGCACTCACGGTACTTTGGTACTTAGGTTTATATATGTATATATAATCCGTAGGATATAATATACATATATAATAATCCTTCGTGAGCTGTCAAAAAGATAAAAAAAAAATTAAAAAGTTTAAAACTGTTCTAGTTAGGTATAGGGTCACCCTATATGGAAAGATAGGAAATGTTCTCGCCTATCCATTGAACAAATCAGCAATGTGGGATCGTATTAAAAAAAAATAAGTTTTTTATGTTTTTTATAAAGATAAAAAGTTGTTAATTTTCCTCTCAGCACAATAATATTTAATTCCATAACCGTGAAAATTTGAGAAAAACATTTTTTTTTGCTCAGAAACCGATAGAGTAGGGAAAAAAACTTTTAATAAAAGTTGTTTAGAATGAAGAAGGGAACGCAAAAAAATATAATGTACAGGGTGTTCCATTAAAAATAAGCGAGTTGATTGCTACTTTCGGTGTAACCGGAAGCGCTACATGCACGACATTATTTTATTTGAGAAGGACATGCCCGAGAATCCGACATCCCAAATTTTCAAAATTCAAATCGAAGTAGTCTCTGAAATATTCTAATGGATGGTCACCGTGAGACACCCAATATCAAATACAAAGTGTCGCCTACGACATCAGTATAATGATGCTTAAAAATAAGGTCGGAGAGTAGGTCGAAAGATCGATGGAGAAGAAGCTAGAAGAGGATAGAGATGTAGATTTTCGATGAAGCAGAAGACCTTTTTACTTGTTACGATTTTTAAGCCAGAAGATGTATATATTTTTGTTAGTTCAATTATGTATAAAAAGAAATGTGTACAAAGTCTTTTTAGAATAAATTATATTTTCTTGAGAAATATGGTGTTTTTTTATAGGGACTTGATGTATGTGGATATTGACAGGGCACGCACTAAAGACGTTAAAAAATACACAGGATTTTGTACGAAATTTTAAAAGAGTTACAAGCATTTCAAATTCAAGCATAAAACTTTCGCGCTTACCTGGCATATTTACAATGCCTGATCGGCACAAAGCACCGCACTAAGTTTCATTATTACATCTCGCGTGAGAGCTAAGTGAATAGAATACCAAGCGCTACACACTACAGCTTTAAAAAGATTTAGACCAGTCTTTCTCAAAGTGGGCGATAACGCCCCCTTGTGGGCGCTGAAGGCCTAGAGGGGGGCGGTAAGCGACCCAGAAAAAATTGGGGGGCGCTGATGTGATTTTGGGGGGCGATGGGTGATTTGTAACTTCAGTACTTTATATTTTAAAATTTACTGAAATTAAAATTCTTTTACTACACAACATCCATTTATTAGTTCATATTTTTATCCTATTTTCTTGTATAAATATAAATTAAAAAAATATTAAATAAATATTTAATATTTTTAATGCATTCACAATGCAATTTATATCTTAAGATATTAAAATTATGTATATATTGTTGCGGCCAAGCAGAACACTTGTCGAACGCGGGCTTTTTTATGTACCTAATCTAGTAAAAATAAAGAAAAATTAAAATTAGAAGGTTCGATTATAATTCACATTTGGCGCGAACAAATATTGTTTGATTTATTTGTGCAATCTTGTATTTTAGTCCGTCAACGTTCGTCGGTCCGTGTTTGCGGAGTGCAGGTGCCCAAATACACAGCCGCGGCTCGCGTCCGTCCGGTGACTAGAGGTATGTCATTCGCAAACGATTCGTTTAAAAAGAACGAATCAGTGCGCTGATTCGAATAAATTAATTTTCTGATTTCAATGGATTCAAATCGTTTTTGAGCCACTTGCTCGATCGCTCTGTGATGAATAACGAACCTAGTTTGGATGATTCGTTTCGTTCATAAGGTCACTAAGGCAGAATCGGACTTAAACTCGAAGATTCGGTAATTCGGTATTTTATGACGACAAATCGGTCGTTTTTGTGCTACGACCTGGCAAGTGGCGAGCGGTCTGTTATATTTCGATTTTGCTCACATTACCAGAGGTGTATTAGGCAAACAATTTATGCGTATTGTCGGTTCGAGTCAGTTTTGGCTATTAAAAGACCTTTTTTATTTGTTTTAACTATTCTTTTGAACAAAGACTTATTTTGGAGGTACATTTCTAGGTTTTTATTAATTATAGTTTTTGAAAGTTTTATTCCAAATAAATTTTTTTAAATAATAATTATATCAGAATAAAAAAAATGTGAATAATTTCTTTATTTAAAATAACTATTACATTTTTTGTTAAATTCAAAACCGACTAAATCCAACCGGGATCATAATAAAGTGAATCGGTTGCGAACGAATCTTTTCAAGTATATGAATCAAATAAATCGATTCGGTAAAAAGATTCGAACTTCCCACCTCTAGACGTGACGTTCCGCCACATGCACGCATTGCACTCGCTCGCCCTCTCGCCACTCCGCCCGCTACCCCGATACTTTTAATACTGTAAAGTTGAATTATCTTTGCTTAATGTTGATTATTGTTAATTTTGAATAAAATATACTCTTAATATGGTAAAGTTGCAATAATAGTGCTCTCTCTGGTACGAAAAGTGTCGTTTAGAATATAGGTTTAATTAAGCTCCAGGCGACACTAATATGTTATTGAAATTTTTAAGGTGAAAAAAAAATGGGGGGCGCTACAAAATAACTGATTTTCAAAGTGGGCGTTAGACGAAATAAGTTTGAGAACCTCTGATTTAGACAGTATAAACGCAAGATAATTTTTAATAGGACCTTGTAACCGCGGTGCATTTGAACTACCGAACCTACGTGGTGTGATCTAAAACTAGGATCGATCAAATTTTTCCGAATTGTGCTAAGAACTGCGAAAGGCTAAATCAAAGCGTCGTTTTGGGGGAGGGGGTAGTATAGAGTATACAAGGTGTCCCCTATTCGAGCCTATACGAGGTCGGTTAAATGAAGGCAAAGCTATGCAATTTGATGCTGACTAAAATGCCACCTTAAAAGTTTTAAAATTTCGAATACTTTTGGAAAAAAACAAACAATCGCAATTTTAATTTAATTTTTTTATGACTATTTGACTAGATGTAACGTAATAAATTCTACATTCTCATTGCTACTTTTTCTGTTCCACAAGAATGTGTTATTAGATTTACACAACGACGTTTCGTCATTAACCTGCCATCATCCACTTTGCTTTTTTAAACACGGTCCTGGCTTTTTCATTACTGATTTTAAGAGCTCTAAGATCCCAAATCCAATAATGTATTGTACTTATTAAAAAAAATCAGTTTAATGATTTGCTAGTAAAATCCTACCAAAAATATATTATCTTACTCCCTCCAACACATGATTTGTAATGGAAATGGCTATTAATATACATTTTTCGAAAAAAGGGCGGTAAATCATTGATTTTGGGACTTTCTCTGCATTGAAAATTTGGATTGTCGATACAGATGCGTGTACCTCATGTGTTGGGTGTACACTCTCCTACAAAAATAATATTTTAAAGCACCGAGAACCTCTAACTCTTGGTAAATCGTATTCGATTCAAGACTGCGAAACAAAACGGGTAATCGAGACTCATTTGCGACATTTTTCAGTTGAGACTGGAAAATGGATCTCCAGAGAGCGAAATGATGAAAAGACACTTACGTGACAAGAAGTACAAAAAAAAACATCTCGATCTATTAAAAATATTCAAAAGCTAGAAAAGAAAATCCCACTATATTGAAAATATATTTTTTAGAATCTTGTATCTATTAAAACCAATTTATAATTATTCTGATAATAGTGCTACAAAACAGTGCCATAAAATTGCCCCGGTATGTGGATATTGTTAACAAAACAAGGCACTTAATGTCTTTCACTTTGATTTATTAAGTACCCATTTTTACAGCTAGTTTTTCGCGCGCTTTTAGCTTTTATTCCAAAGGATTTTCTAGGTATTTATAAACATTTTATTAGCATTTCGTTTGTAATAGTCACACAACAAAATATTAATATGATGATGCGTCAGGAAATGTTTTCGCGAAAATGATGAATTATCCTAAACATATTTTTTAACTTGGTTTGTATGGGTTTTAGCGTGGGAAAATATTGTTATATATTTAGTGGAAGATGAAACACAGAAATATAGCTATTTATTTTTGTTAAGTTTTGTTCTGTTACATTCCAAAACCTGCTGTTGTAAGTGTCAGGTAATGACACCAAGAATACTGCAATAAAATAGCTATTTGCGTGTGCTAGTGAAGGAAAATTTCCGGAAATATGTATTTGGAATTATTTCCGGAAATATATCAAAAAACTTTGGAAATATATGGAAATAAGTAACTTTTAAAATAGTAGGCGTCATTTAATATTTTTTTAATATGATCAACTGTTTACGAGAAATAAAATATCATGGTTGGTATTTTTTTTTACATTATACAGGATTTTTTCTAATTGAACGTTAATATTTAGGAAATCAATTTTGGGGTCCATTTTTAGAAAAAAAAATCATATGAACGTATATCCTAAAGGTCTTAACTTTTAAGATATAGGGTGGTAAAATTTTAAAAAATAAATCAATTATTAATAATAGACATACATATGTAATACCACTTTGGATATTTAAATGAAATTTGGCATTAATGTACTATGTATCAAGAAGCATTTTTTAGTGTACCACATTTTTTTAATTTCCACCAGTGGCCTTCGTACATAATTTGACCTGCCTTTTTTGGCAAATAAAAAAAATGTGGTATACTAAAAATGCTTCTTGATACATAGTACATGTATGCCATAATTAAAATATCTAAAGTGGTATTACAAATATTAATAATAAATTATTTATTTTTAAAAAATTTACCACCCCGTATTAGAATTAGAAAACACCCTGTATAATTGAAAAAAATTACCAACCATGATATTTTATTTCTCGTAAACAGTTGATTTTATCGATGCCAATCAGGAACACCTTTTTTTAGTTTAGGGTTAAAGCTATCCAAAAATATTATTGCTGGGCCTTTAAAATACAGGGTGTTAAAAAATTGCTATTATTGCGTCAGAGCTGGTCCGTCTCTGGCAAACTAAATAAGCCAAATATGATTTAATGGGTTCATTTTAAGAAGACTCATTAGTACCCAGTATTTTTAAAGTTATTTAAACAAAAACGATTTCCAGGGGCGTTCGTTATGTACCTGTATCTCTGTAGGGTCATAGAAAAAAGTTTATGGGAACTTGTCATAATATTTATTGATAAGATTCCGAGAGATTGCCCACATATTCTGGGACACCCTGTATATATATATATATATATATATATATATATATATATATATATATATATATATATATATATATATATATATATATATATATATATATATATATATATATAATATTACTACAATGATGATTCGCCGCGTTAGAGGGTGTGTCAAAATGGGAGGAGGACATTTTCCCGAAAACAAAGCAAGATAGAAAAACAAACATAAAAAAAATGTATTTTTTTTTAAATACATAAAAATCGCAAATAAATTAAAATAATTACAAGAAACCTTTTTTTTAAGTTAAACACCCTGTACCTTAGACACTACGCATTTTCGGACCCATATTTATAGATTTTTTTTTCATATTTTTTAATGAGGAATCACGTCCTAAAATTTAGCCGTGTATTTTTCAAACACCCTGTATATACGTGTCAAATAATTGCCCTTTTCTCAAAGTCGGTTAGAAAAAGGTGTGTGATATGCAGATGGGCAAAACAATTTTTTATCAAAGCGCAAGAAAGATTGTGAAGGAAATTTTCTGGGATCATTGAACACGTGCTAAAGTCTCATTATTAAAAAGAAATGTTAGTAACAAACCATTTTTTTTAAAATATCAATAAATTAATGAGATACTCTCAAAATATTGTGAAAAAAAACTTTGACCGCTTTTTTCAATATTCTAGAAAAATTAGAATGGACCCAAACTCATATGCAATGATAGGTACGGGTTTTCCCATAGATTTTTGAATAGTAAAGATTACACGATAAACACGAACTTACAGTCAGACATTGGAAAAGGACGTAACGCGTAACTAAAGTCGATACTTTCTGTTGCCAGCTTGAAGTGAATTTAAACATTTCTGAATAAAATTGCCTTTAAGTTCTATATTTATAACAAAAAATGGGCATAATAATAAATAGATTACTAATTTTGGCTTTAAAAAATAAATAATTTAAAGATAAATTTGCTACATAAACCATTTTTTATTTATTCTTATTTGATTAAATACGTTTCGCATTGCTACATTTCGCCCGCAAAGGATATTTCGCAGGCGGAATGTGGCAATGCCGCTTCAACGCGCGTAGGAATTTTGCAACCTGTCCGTTGATAAATGGAATGAACTTGATTAGGTGTAGTGCGACGTTGCCCTGGGTTTTCTTAAGCGCTTGTGGTGTCTTTATTAAAACTATCTGTTAAAACTATTTACAAACTTATATTAAAAACTCTAAAATGGTGCGTTAATGTGTTTTATGTAAAAAATTAGACTATTTACACGAAGATCTGTCTTTTCATAGTTAAGTTAGGTTCTGTTTGCTAGGCAATGTTTTTACCAAGGTCAGTGGGGTAGATTTACAATAGCCTGAAGAAAAGTAACTAGACCAAAAGTAATGTATTCATTGTACTTGTTTTATTATTTTTATTAGAATATTATCGAATTTATTAGTTTGTGAGTAGGTTTATAATATTGTGGGAGAAATTATACATTATACAAAAGGATCATTTAATATTTTAGGTTTCCCTCAAATCCAATGACAAGAAACATTTGGTTTTCTCTTGTGGGAATTGAAGAGGGACAACATTTACCAAAGCACCCTGTGCTATGCTCGGACCATTTTGATCCACAGGATATTTTGGTTAAGGCAAACAATAGCGAATATTTAAGGCATGGAGCCACCCCAAAAATTTCACATCATATATTTGACAATCAATCTGTTGATGAAAGGTAATTATTATACACTAATACATTCAAATTATTGTTAACATTGTTTTGTATATTTACAAATCTTCGTAAACTTTGGTTCTTGATTTAAAAAACACATCATTTCTTTGGTGTAGGTCTATCTAATAACGTTTGAGCTTTTATGTTTTCAACAAGTACATCTTTTTGACCTATTCATTTTTTAACTTAATTAATATAACTGTATTTTTTAGCTCTGACTCCACTTTACTTGAGACTCCCCCTAGGAAAGTGAAAGGGTATGTAATTAATATGGTCTTACAAAATCAGCAAAAGTTTTCTAAAGGTTTTCACGTAAATTTGTTTTTAATTTAATTAACTTTTAGGGATGAAGACATATCCATGGATAATTGGGTGCATGATTTATAGAAAAATTTGACCACAGCGAGCGCTGCAATCAATTTAGCTGTCTCCAAAATATATTTTGCAACATGCCATTACAATTTTTCGAAATTTTGAAAAATAATGCTTCATTTTGCGATTTTCTGAAAAAAATTCAGCAAAGTTGCGCATTTAGGTGCCTAACAATATGCCGTTTAGAAAGTTGTAAAATTCCGAGTACTTCCGGAGATATCCGGAAAAAACAAAATTTGCCGATTTCGTTTTTATTTTTTTCTGACGTTATTTAAAGAGATATGGAAAAATAAAAGACACTTTTTCATGGCCACTTTTTAAGCTCTACAAAACAGCGTTGAGAGATTTTCGGTACGACGTTTCGTTTTCGTTAAGTTACTGGACTAATAGATGTAAGTCAAGGAGCACATTTTTCAAGAGGTATGCTAGAATACCACCCAAGCGAAAGGATAATAACCAAAACCAGGATAAAAACTATTATTACCTACTTCAAAAACAAGTAAACGGATATCTCTATCGTTACTTGGAAAAATTAATGCGTATTATTTTCAAGTTTAATGCCGTTTTCATTTATGTCAACAGTGCCTTTGATAATTTTACTGCTTTTTATCTGCGACTATTTGTAAAATGCTTAGAATTTAAGACGAGAACCGACATATTTAAATATATTTTTATTGGGGCTACCGTAACACATTTGTATAAATAAACACAGGAGATCAGTATATTTAAATATTATTTATTATGTGTCGTTTAAACATGTTATTTGAAAAAAAATGCGGCGAGAACGAAAACAAAACATTTATAAATGTCTGTATAAATTGACACACCTCTTAACCAATAATATCTCAATTTAAAAAATAACTTTGTAAATATACTGTAATTTTTTTTGCCAAAAAAAGTTTACCTGCAAACATCAATAATTGATTGCAAAAAATATGGAAAAATAGAGATATGGCCTTTTTTTTTAAATTTCGTTCTATTTTATGACGTATTTACAGGGTCTTTGATTACATTTACGTGGCATCTGGAGTTTTATTTTTAAAGATGGAACGAGATCCAAAGCTAAGATGAACACACAAGGCTTAACTCAAGGTGTTAGCATACCGTGCTTATGAGTGAATGACATCCTGTGCCTTAAACAGGTGTCTCCAAAGGTGCCTCTGAGATACAGGGCCACATTTCAGAGTATTTAGCTTTACTGCGTTAGTGCGGGGCTCTAGCGTGGTGGACTATTACTTCCCTAGCTCCAAACAGAAAGCAGACAGAACCGCTTTCATAGGAAAAAAGTGACAAAGGTGCGCTGACCAAAACGGATAAATCCGTTTCGAGAGGTGCCACTCAAGGTCACAAGCAGACAAAGGTGCGCCGACCGAAACGGGTGAATCCGTTTCGTAAGGTGCCCCTGAAGTCACCGGCGCCTGTTTTACGGGGAAGGGCTAATCCATCCCGAACAAACAGGTGCTTAGGAAGGGATCCCTGAATCCAAACAGAAGGGGAACAGAACCGCCTTTATGGGGAAAAGGGTTTCCCGGCTTTAAACAGAAAGCGGATAGGACCGTTTTCATAGGGTAAGGCCTCAGAAAGAACATCTGGTTCCTGTAACAAGGACCTGGTAGCTACCCACGTCATTAGACCGGGAAAAGAGGGCATGACGGATCTAACCGTCTGCTCGTCATACTCTCCAGGAGAAAGACATATTGGATTTTTGTGCAGCCAAATAGTGCTTTTTATTCTGATTTCAACAATGTATAGCATGTTATAATGTTAGAGTTTATAACCTTATTTATTTCAAAAAACAAATATTTTCTCAGTTGGCCTTGATTCCGGCAAACGTCAATTTTTTTGTAAACAATAAAATATTAGTAATTGGCAAAATAGATAAGCTAAACAGACATTTTACAGAAATGGGTTTTGCGAAAATAGCTATAACGTTAACACCGTGTTACAACAAAACTACACGTAACAAGTTAATTGAAACAAGTGAAAACAAACACAATGAAAAGTGGCTAAACTAAGATTCCCACTAAAACGAAGATGAAAAATAACGACTTAAAATTCAAAATGTTGTCCATTTCTCTCAAAATATTAACGATATTTTTTTAAATGGTTCTAACTTCCCTATGAATGGTTGACTTAGGTATGTGAAATTCTCTATCAACATCCCTGGCTGAAGATGTTGGATTTTCTTTAAAATGCTGGTTAACTGCAGCATCTCGTTGTCGATTTTCTTCAACGTACTTCTTAGGTCGTGGTTTTTTAAAACTTCCAAATTCAAGCAAATTTGTAATCAGTTTTCGAAAGTATGTTAGTTTAGGATGCTGATTTTCAGGAAACTTGTTGAAATACGTTTGCGCAGCTAGATTAATATTTTTTCCGCTGTGATGACATTTGCCGTAATCAAGGCCAACAGAGAAAATATTTGTTTTTTGGAATAAATGAGGTTATAAACTCCTAAACTATAACATGTTATACATTGTTGAAATCAGAATAAAAAGCACTATTTGGCTGCGTAAAAATCCAATATGGCGCCCATATGAAAAAGTAAAGTTGATGATGATTCTAAAAACCCGAAACGTAGAAAATAAAAACTGACTACTTGGTCATATTCTACAAAAAAAGTTGCTTTAAGGAAGTTTTTACTTTTTTTTATTTTGAAATGGCGACCAGTTTTAAATTTGAACTCCTTATTACGTATCTTCGGAAAGTAGGTAAGTATTTTTTATCTTCACATGCAATAATTAATTAGTTAGAGCTATGGTTACCTGATATTTGTCATTCTAAAACGTGTATGTCAAGTTGCTTCAAAACTTTCAAAAATATCATTGAATTGAAATGGCGCGTCCGTTAAAAGAAAAAATTGAAGCAGTTATCATCTTTGGCGAGGCTAATCGGGATTATCATAATGCAGTTCGCATCTTCAATGAACGCTTTCCCGGACGGCCAATATGCAGGAAATACTTTCAGAAGCTTATGTCAAAGGTTCAAGTATTAGGTACAGTAAAAGATCTGGAAGGCCCAACATTCCCAGAGATGTTAAAGTGCAGGTCCTAGCTGAAATGGTAGTTTCTCCCCAGAAAAATACTAAGGACGTAGCTGACACATGCAATATTTCACGTTCTTCCGTTAAGAAAATTTTAAAAAGTAATAAATTCCATCCCTACAAGATGAGAATTGTCCACGAATTAATAGAAGATGATCCTGACAGGCGATTACAGTTTTGCGAGATTATGGCACAAAAGATTAAAGAAAATCCCAATTATCTGAGGCATATTTGCTTTAGCGATGAAAGTACCTTTTTTCTGAATGGAATAGTCAATACTCAAAATGCAGGTATTGGAGTGATGAAAACCCCCATCTGTTTCGCGAAGGACATAGTCAATTTCCTCAAAAATTAAATGTTTGGGCGGGCATTTTGGGTGATTATATTATAGGTCCCATATTTTTGGAAAGAAATTTAAACGGCTCCACATATCTTCGAATGCTTCAAGACACCATTACTCCACTTATTGAAGATGTTGTTGCTCAAAATCCATTTGAATTTCAATTAGAAATTACGTTTCAACAGGATGGCGCCCCTCCTCATTATTTCACAGAAATTACCTTGATACAACCTATCCGAATAGGTGGATTGGTCGCCGAGGTCCAACAGAGTGGCCAGCTCGCTCACCGGACTTGACAGCCCTTGATTATTTTTTATGGGGCTACGTCAAGTCACAAGTTTATAAAACAGCTCCTGATTCTCTAGATCACCTTCGACAAGGTATCATCGATGTGTGTGCAGGAATAACGCCTGCAACCCGGCATAATGTTAGGGAAGAATTCTCTAACAGGATGTTCTATTGTCAAGAGGTCCAAGGTGGACATTTCCAACATCTTTTAAAGTAAATATTTGACATTTTTTTCCTCTTTCTTTTTATTTTTTATTAGTTCTAATTTCTTAACTTTTTTAAATATGTTTAATTAGTTATTAATTTAAAAAATAATTAGTTATTAATTAAACTAATTAATTAGTTTTGTATTAGTTACTTACCTAAAATTTTTGTATGTCCAGTAGGTACATTGCAAACTCGAAAAATAACCAAAAAATAAATTATTGGTCGCCATTTTAAAATAAATGAATCAAATGTTTTCAAAATCGGAGGTTGAATTGAGCATAAAAAGACCTTCAAAATGAGGTGTCGCATGACCCACTATTCCATTTAAGAAATTAATGCGAAACCATGCTCAGCTGTCATTTTGACATGTAAAGTTGTCATTTTTAACTAAAAAAAAAATAGAAAATTGTCTGAATAACACCGCGCCAAATTTTATCGCAATATACCCAACGGTTCAAAGGTTAAAGGAGGGGCGACGGACTTTATGTCCTCACTGTATATAGATCTACTACAGAATATCATGCTTCCCTTTGTCCTGGATCGATTTCTGGACAGAAATTTTATCTTTCAGCAAAATAGGTGTCCCGTTCGACCCGGCAAGTCAATAAATGAATGGAAGAGCAGCGTATCAGGGGAATACCGTGGGCCGGAAGTAGTCCGGATTTAAATGTTATGGACAATATTTGGGGCTTATTATTAAAAAAAATAAATAGGGAAAATAAGTTTAATCCGCAAAATGTAAACGAATTTAAGGATATTTTAGAGGCATGGAATGAGTGACGACGAAATCCGGACTACGCCCGAGCTTTGGTCCATTCGATGCCTAGATGGCTAAATTCTGTCTTAGAAAAAAACAAGGCCGCAATAAAATATTAAATTTGTTTGGAAGCATATTGAAATTTGTTTGAATTTATTAAATTGTTAATTAGTTTATTAATTTGTTAGTTTTTATAAAATACAAATATTTTCTTTTACCTTTTGCTTTATTTACAGTAATTAAAATTAAAACAAGGTAAAAAAGAGCGATTAACAAAAATTGGCAGAAAAGTCTAAATTTGTCAATTTTTTTGCCCAAGATTTAATGGCCGTCACTGTACCTACATATAACGGTTTAAACTTATACATCTTAAATTAGAACGTCATATAATTTCCGGATGTTCAGTACAAAATTAGACTTTCAAATGTCTTTTAGTTCTAGTAACGGAAATGTCCCCTGCAAGAGAAAACTGTTGTTTATTTAGAAAATCGGCAAGATGAGAGTGGTAAAAAGTAATTTGTCTAATTAGCGTTTATTTTTAGACGTATAATTACGTCTTTTATTATACCCTTTCTTTCTTTCGTCGAGCAGAAACATGGAAAAATAAACACAGGTGCATCTTATCACAGGAAACTTGTTTTTCTGAAAGGACAATAAACATTAACTAATTGTTTTGGAATGATATTTCGTTTCGTCTGTACTACATAGACCAGCAGTATTTTTTAGTGCTTTTACTTCAAACATAATCAAGAATTAGAAAGTGTTATTTGTTTTCGTTTTTTAAATATTTTTATTTAGGATAAAAAAATCCTTTTTTCTGGAGAGATCCCAAACTTCCCACTTTCTTCGTATCTTTACCCATAAAGTGTCCAGTTTATGAAACCTGCTATCTGCAGGGGTCTTCCTTTTCCTTCAAACCTCAAATCTTAAGGTTCCGTATTAATCAACTGCCTCCTACTTCACTTAAGACAGTCACGGTACGCTAATACTTAGGTTATAAGCCTTTGTAAGTTTTTCCAAGATAAAAAAACACTGTTATGGTTTCAATAACACTAAAATCTTGGACTTCCATTATTTTTATTTGTTAATTGAAACACAACGTTTCGGTTAGTGATCTCCAATCGTTTTCAAGTGATAACTAAAAGCTATTCTTGATCTTGGTCAAGATCTAACAATATCGATGGAGAGCAAAATTTACAGGAACTTAAGGAAATACAAAAACTTTCTGACCGATGAAACTAAAACACCCTATTACAGTAAACTTATAGAGAGCACCAGTCTTCTCAGGAATGTCCTGACCTGAGACAGACTGGGAATGCCCTCAGACATAATGCCTACACAACCAATTACAACCGGCCCTACAGTGTAGTCTACCCACAAAGGGAGGACAGGAGTCGAAAAACGAACTACCTGCTCCGGGCTGACATCTGTTGGTACACCGATGGCTCCAAAACTAAGGACGGAGTTGGAGCTGGAATATATGGACAGAGGCCGAGGGCAAAGTTTTCCTTTAGCCTGGGCACTCTGGCAACCATATTTTAAGCGCAGGTATTTACTATTGAGATGTGTGCTAGATCGCTGGTTGATCGGCACTGCACACGTAAGACAGTTAAAATATTCTTCGATAGCCAAGCAGCTCTTAAGGCTCTTGAATCCAGCCGGTGCAATTCGAAAACCGTCTGGAACTGCAAGGATGCGCTAAACAAACTGGGTCAAAACAATAAGGTTACACTACTGTAGATACCTGGATACACCGGCCTAGAGGGTAATGAATCCGCAGACCTCCTTGCCAAAAGGGGGGCGGAAACAAGGGGGATGAATCGACAGAACACATACTGTGTTCGTCCCAGCACTAGCACGACTAAGATTCGCAATCCTCGGCAATGACACCTTGTTGCCGGGGGAGGTGAAAGATCTCTCTCCCAACAGGATCATCAGATTTATTAGGAGTCTGGACCTGGTGGGAGAAATATAAAAGGGTGTGAGCCACAATAGACCGATCGGTCGCGGTGAAAGGGTGTTATACCCACTCACTTTAAACCCACCTACCTACAGTAAACTTCCACATTTTTATGGACGAAAATACACAAGGGCATTATACCCTTAAGGCTCCATTTCCACTGGCGGCCATATTTAAAAACGTAACATTTTACACATGAAAACAAGCTCTTAGTTGGGTACCAAACACTAGAGTAAAAACAAGAGGACTTACCCGAGATTTAAAATAGTATTCAAGGAAGAACTAACGACCATGTACGGGTATTTTTTTTCGTCCGTTTCATTCATAAATTGTTGGTTTTTATAATTCCAAAACACCGAATTTTGTACAATTCAATCGTCAATACAAAACAGCGCGATTCTTACGACTGACGCACAAAATAAGAAATTTCAGTAGCGGAACCTAATTTCCAATCTTTTTAAATGTGATTTCTTCCAAAAGTCCACTTAAACTTTTTTTTTTTGTTGATATATTTGGTACCTAAAGTACCGAAAACACGAAAAACCAACATTTTGTACTTATGTCAAATTTCTCCTCCGCTCGTAACGGATCATACCGAATCGGGAAATATATCCGTCTCTTTTGCTTATCTAGTAGGGAAGCATATGTACGTACTACTCTGAGCGGTTGAGCAGACGATTTCAGTTTTTTGAATATTCACGCCCTTAGGTTCCAGCCTTCTCTCGCCAGACGGCGGTGTCATTCATAATTTTCATTCATGATTACGCGTGCTCAGGGTCGGACTTAGCGCTTATAAAATAGTGCAAAAATATTTTGTAGGGTAAAATAGTTTTAAAATTGCGATCAAACAAACAAAATATATTTGAAATAAAGGTTAAAACTATTTACGTTCTAACTTTGCGGCTATTTTATTCATCGCTTCGTCTTTTGCTGCTAGATGGGGCCCATTAAATACGTTCCTATTACTAATAGTGTGTCTAATACGATTTTAAATATTCAAAATTTAGATACAGCTTTACAGTAATTAAAATTCAGCTTCAAGAGAAAAAATGTTCTAAAAGTTTTTAAGTTCCAAATTTAAAATACTTTTTTGATAAAGTAATTTAATTTAGTCTATTATATATTTGGCAATTTTTTACTTACCGGGCCAAGGCCGATTTTATTGAAATTTTGTATACTAGGTTTTTTGGGACGAAGTCAAATTTTCGTCGGACAATTTTATTACAAGTTATAACGCCCCACTCGGACCTAACCTTAAAACTGCACAAACTTTCCTAAAATTTTTCCTTAAAACTGATTACCTACAGCCAAAATGGAAGATTCAATGGAAATTCACTTATTATTTTATAAGGTAAATTTAATTTCATCTTCATTTAACAAATATTTTTAACAAAAAAAAAACACAATCAAAACATTTTTTTTACTTTTATAAATGTCAACAAAATTATCTAGATATTTTAGACAGTTTTATGTTGCGACACGCGAAACAATTGAATGGCCTAATTTTTAAATTTAAGTTAATTTTATTTTTCGCGATTTAAATTTAAAAGATAAGCCATTCAATTGTTTCGCAGGTCCCTGGCGTACCAACATAAAACTGTCTAAAATCCCTAGACACTTTTGTTGACATTTATAAAAGTAAAAATAATATTTTTGGAAAGTATTTGTTGTGCTTTTTTTTATTTAAAAATATTTGTTAAATGAAAGTAAAATTAAATTTATCTTATAAAATATTAAGTGTATTTCCATAAAATCTTCCATTTTGGCTGTAATCAGTTTTAAGCAGGAGCAAATTTAGAAAAGTTTGTGCAGTTTTGAGGTTACGTCCAAGTAGGGCGTTATAACTTAAAAACTAAAAGTATTTGACAAAACTTGACTTCAGATTCGTGATCAGCGCCCCAAAAAACCCCAGTATACAAAATTTTAATACAATCAGCCGTGGGCCCGGTAATAAAAAAATAACCATATTTTCAACCGTAACCTATTATTTAACTCGTCACAGGTCGCCGTTTAGTTTATTTTATATATTATTTTTACGAAACAAACATTTTAATAAGCGTAGCGGAAAATAGCGAAATTTTGTGTGACAAAAAGCGGAATTTGTAAAACAAGCCGCGGCAACACTGCTTACTTTCGGTTCTGTCCTAACCTAACCTTTAAAAAGTCAATAGTTTTGCCGAACTTTCGGATAAGGAAAAGTGCTTTTTTTGGCAAATTTTTGTAAAAAATAGTTTAAATGTGTCTCTTAGTGTGTACTACCTTAAATGGTGGGAAGTGCCGATACGACGAAAAACTAAAAAAGTGCACACTGCACTTGTATAACTGGTTTGGGAGAAGTTTGTTCTCATATTGCCTCCATATTATTCTATTCTCTGACTCGTCCCAATACCGTAAATAAAAACCAGATGATGGACGTCCGATGCTGAAATGTGATAATTTTGATTGTGAAATTCAGTGGTATCACTGTAAATGTTTTGCCAATTTAATTTTAATTTAGTTTAATGGATTTATGTAAATCATTTTAAATAAAAGAAAATATGACATAAATATATTTAAATATTTTGTACTGTAAAATATGGTATTTAGTTTTATTTACTCCTTTTTAGTACCTTATATTTTAATAAAATTTAAAAAGCATAATTATAATATTAATCCACCATTTTTTTAAAGTCATTACATTCAAACCCTATCAAGGTCCTTTTTATAAACGCATATTTACCAACAGCTATGACTAGAATTGTCAGCTTGAGCACGAGAAACTACGTGAGGGTAGTGACAGAACTAAAACTATTACTTTACAAGGTATAAAATGTAGCATAATTAAGAAATAAATTGGTAAATTTTAACGAATTTTCTAACAATAAGGATTTGAACTGTTAGGCATTTCTTTTGAGCAGGATCTTAGCGGGCATATGCAAATTATTTCTTCTGTAGTCACTTCGGCTTAAAAAATGGGTTTTCTCTTTAGAGCTCAAAAATATTTTTCCTTACATATTTTGTATACCTCTATGTTTCGCAAATCCGACCCAACCTCAAATATAGTTTCCACGCCTTCAACACTGCTTATTCTTGATGCGATCCAAAGGATCGACTTATCGGCAACCCGATTCTCGCATCAAGGCTTTGATCGCTTACTCATCAACGAGCGGTTTGTGAATTATCCCTGTTCTACAGCTGCTATTGCCCTAACCCACGAGAACGACTAGAGGTTTGTCACATATGCATCATTTTACTGTCCTACTCCAAAAGCCCAGAACCTGTGTCCGCTCGTTTATACCCCGAGTGTCGAGATTGTGGAATTACTTCCAGCCAATTTCGTTTATCATAACCACAATTTCTTAAGGCTTGTATTAAAAAACAACCTTATTTCCCTGAAGGCGCCCACGTTACGATATAGTATTTGGACTTAAGTCCTCGTGGCGTGCAAGAGAGTATAAAAAAGCATTTTAATGATGTCGAGAAATAAAATTAAAACCATATTTATGATAACTACCGCGACGCTATCCACAAAATACAATTGAAATTAAAAACAAAATTTTCGTAGTATTATAAATAGTTTTGTTGTTAACGGCAACACCGCCTGATATACAGGCAGCCACATTCCACCGTTTTTTGTTGAGATTACCTTGAAAATTTACAACCGATTTACGCAAATAAATAAATAATTGAAATTTGATACGTGTACGCCCTCTAGTTGAAATATTTAAACTAATTGCATTTGACATAAAAATGACCAAAAATGGCGGTGGTAATAGAGCCTTAAGGCACATCACCAGTTCTAAAAATGCACCCACGGCTGCACTGGCCATTTTTGACGTGATTTTTCGTTAAAAACTCTAGTCATTTTGTTGAGATTCTTAAAAATGTAGAAATAGGACTAGACTATACTTTTTTAAGTTTTGATGTAGAAGGGTTGTATACAAATGTGCTAGTAGAAGAATCTTTAAGCCTTATTCGAGCCAAGCTTAAAGAAGATGACACATTAGTAGAATGCACCAGCCCGCCGCTGGATGGAGCGATTGAGTTGTTGGAGCCGTGCCTCCGTAGTTCTTACCTTCAAGTGGAAGATGAGTACTATGCGTAGGATGATGGAATTCCCATGGGTTCATCGCTCTCCCCAGTGGTTGCAAATATTTATATGAAATGGTTTAATGAATACGCAATTAAAACTGCACTAATCAAACCAAAAGTTTGACTAAGATATGTGGACGATACGTTTATTGTATGGGCAGGTAATGACGAAGAACTCGAAAGTTTCTTAAAACATCTAAACTGCCTCCGACCTTGTATCAAATTCATTATGGAAAAGGAGCAAAACTTCGCTTCACCCTTTCTCGACGTTCTAGTCAAACGAAATAATGGACATATACAAACCTCGGTATACAAACATCAACCCACACTAGACAATATTTACACCAGAATTCTAATCACTCAAACGGAACGAAACAAGGAGTCATACGTACTCTGTATAACCGCGCAATGACTTTATGTAACAGTAAGGAATCCCTACAAGATGAAATAACTAATATAACTAGGGATCTTATGCAAAACGGCTACAGTAAGGGACTGGTTAAGGAAACGACTGACGAATATCAAATTAAGACAAACTCTAACTTGAACAAGACTCTACAGGACCAAATATTAATGACAAGTTCGTATATTAAAGGAACTTCGCAACAAATAGGCGGAATCGCAAATAAGTATAATTATTATAACGGCATTTAAATCCCAAACCACTCTATGAAGTATTCTTACTAAGGCGGGACCAGAGAAAAATGTTTCAAATAATGACTTTATCCACCAAACTCCCTGTGACTGTGGTGAGGTATACATTGAGAAAGACCACTTGAAATCAGAGTTAAAGAACACAAAAACAACACCGCATACAATGGTCGGGAGCAAAAATTATTCATAAAGAAACCATGGAAGAAAAGAAAATTAAAAAAGGTGTAATAATTGTAAACAACCAAAATGTATTTAGCAAGCCTAGTATCGATATTGTGAATATCTGGCAACCGTTGCTGAACCGTGAAGATTCGCTTAAGCTTCGATGAACAACGAATAGTATTTAAGTTGTACTTTTTAAAAATAGTTTTTGGTTATCACTTGAAAACGGTTGGAGATACATCACTAACCGAAACGATGTGTATCAATTAACAAGTAGGTAGAAGAGGAGCTTTTCCTCGTCTGAGGCGTACCACCCCACTTGCCCTTTAAAGGACTCGTGGAGTCTTTGGATCTTATAGATCCTATAGGACGTTTCGAGTTCTGGGCGGTGAGTCAGTTTTCCTTTCTCTTTTTTTCCACTATAGTAAAATTTGGAAATAATGATGATGGCACACCCGAAAGTAAAGTATTCTGGAGGTAAAATACCCCTCCATTCGGATCTCCGGGCGAGGGGTACATTTGGGGGGCCACCATCGAAAAGTCTGATATCCTTCACAAATATAGGTGGGCTTAACTCCAATGTAAACTCTGTTCACCATTATCTTCAATCCTCCAAACCCCACATACAATTTCTTACCGAAACCCAAATAAGCCCCAAAACAGCAAGCAACTTCCTCCTTTTCCCAGATTATGAACTCATTTCAACTTTTCGACTTCATGGCGGTGTTTGTCCTTACGTTCGCAACGACCTGGCTTGTGCTAGGGTTTCTAACCTCGAATCGCACTGGCTCTCCAGTTTCTCTTCCAGCTTCTACCAAATTAATGCTGGGGTGCCCCAGGGCTCAGTGCTAGCACCCACGCTGTTTCTTTTACACATTCTCTCTTTTACAATCAATCACATTCATAGTTTTGCTGACGATAGTACCCTCTACTCTAGTATTCAATTTCTTAAGCCACCATGTTATTCTGATTTGAAAAACAAGCGCAGGTCAATGCAGATATCTCTTTCACAAGACCTCAAACTTATCTTGGATTGGGACGCCAAAAATCTTGTTCAGTTTAATGCCTCGAAAACAAAGTCATGTTCGCTGTCGCGAAAAAAGTGTGCCAATGCTCATCCCTTACATATGAGCGACCAAGTTCTGCAGAACAAAAAGTCGTTTAATCTTGTCGGTGTTCTTTGAGAATAACCTTAACTGGCACAAACACATTACATCCATAGCCTCGGCAGCATAAAAAAAGCTTGGATTCCTTTTTCGAGCCAGAAAATATTTCTCTTCTTCCAATCTGTATACTCTGTATATAATATTGTTCTCATGTCTGGGGAATGGCGTCTCCCACAACACTTAGCATCTGGAAGAGCTGTTCGTCTTATTAATGATCCAACGCTCACAGAAAGGCTTCCTCTTCTTGCCCACCGTCGAGCTGTAGGGATTGTCGCTCTTCTATAGGTATTTCCACGGCTTCTGCTCAGAGGAGTTGGCCAGTATAATTCCTTCTTTAGCAGCTTCCAACAAAGCAACACATAGTGCAACTTTAATGCATCCTTTTACAGTTCAATTAGAGAGGCTCCGAACTTCTCGCTTTCTTCGTTCCTTCATCCCTAGAGGTCAAGACTATGGAACCTGCTACCCGAAGAAGTTTTTCCTCCTTCTCCCAATCTCCAGATATTTAAGTCCCGTGTGAACAAACTCCCTCTTACCACACTTAAGGACACCCACGGTACGTTAGTACTTAGGCATCAGCCTTCGTGGTCTGTCCCAAGATAAAAAAAAATGGAAGTCCAAGAATTTAGTGTAATTGAAAATAAACAGGATGTTTAAAAAATTCTACGAAGATTTTGGGATTTTTGAATGTTTGTCGAATCTTGTTATTTATTTTTGATTGCCGAATGACGCTAGAGAGCTTTTCCCTGGGGATCGCGATCGCATCAGATATTTTTTTTGCGTGCTTACATATTAAATATTTGGCAAATAATGTCGTCTATTTTTAAATTTTTGAGTTTTTAATATCTTCGAGGTGTTTTTATTATGCCTCATGCCTACATTGATGCCGTACACCATTTTGTGTGTTTGCCAAGGACTATTTAGAAAATGGTTGTGTTAGATATGTATATGCAGTTTGACGTTCACTGTTAATATTATCATTAAATGTGATGGATGATTAATGGTTGTCAGCGCTACGCCATTTGAAAAATATTAAAGCTGTTCATGTGACATTTAATATCCAATAAAAAAATTTGGTAACGGTTTTTTAAATTTTCGATCGTGATTGTTCTAACTACCCTAACTTTTATAAAGATTGTTTTGTTTGAATCGTAGAAAAATACCGATTATTATAGATATACGGTTTATTATAATAATTTAGTTTTATTCACAATATGGAGCAAATATACGGTGTGTCTGCATAACACCCAAGAATATGGAACAAAACGGGTAAACTTGACTCATTTGCGACATTTTTCAGTTGAGACAGGAAAATTGACCTTCAGGAATTTTATTTCCTTTCTTAATGTATTTGACTTGTAAGCCTACAAGTTTACTTTAAAGAAGTGGAACAAATCAATGATTCAATACAATTTATTTGTTTATTAAACAGTAAATAATGATGTAATTACAAAAAAAAGCTTGAAGTGAAAACAAGTTAAACCACGCATTAAAATTTAAAAAAATAAACATGTTTGATTAAGTAGGCCAAGAGGTTTAAAATGGGGGATATTTAAAATAGAAACAGTAATTTCATACTATACAGACTAATTTTAAATGTATCTCTAAAATTTAAAGGGGATACTCTACATAATATAAGGATGGTACCACTGAAAATAAAATAAAAATCTTACCTTTCGACCTTCTTCCCCATTGACGGACTTCTTTTCGGTTTTCTGTTCGACGTCAGGGCCACTAAAACAAAAGAAAAACGTTACACCTAGTGTTTTAAATAAAATTTTTTATCTTGGGACAGTCCACGAAGGCTTAGGTCTAAGTACTAACGACCGTGGGTGTGGTAAATATTGGAAATTTCCGAATGTCTCGGAAATATTGTAAATTTTGGAAATATTGAAAAAAATGGGAACGCGTTTTAAAACATTCAAAACAACGGTTTATATATATATATATATATATATATATATATATATATATATATATATATATATATATATATATATATATATATATATATATATATATATATATATATATATATATATATATATATATATATATTTTCAGGGTGTCCCAAAAGGTAATAAATAAATAAATAAATTGATTTTTTATTAATAACTTTTGAACGGCTTGTACGATCTGGAAATTTTTTTGTTGATTAATTCTAGCTAATAACTGTCTTGCATTAACTGCTATAAACATGCCTCGAAACCAAATTTGGACCATACCTTTTGGGACACCCTGTATTTATATATATATATATATATATATATATATATATATATATATATATATATATATATATATATATATATATATATATATATATATATATATATATATATATATATATATACAGTGCTTTCATTTCAAAACGAACCACCCTAAATATCTTAAAAAAAACACTCACCAAAAAACAAAGAAACACGTCGATTTAGATATACAGGGGAAGTTTAATTTCGTATTTGATAAAATTTTATCGGTCACCTCCTAACCTCCAGTTAACCTCACTTTGATATGTCAAATGGCAACCCCCATAGTGTGACACATCATTGTAAGCGGCATGAAATTTGCTATCCAACAGTACTAAGAAACTTTAAATCGATGGACGTAGAAGCGACTTAGAAGTAAAAATTTTGTTAATTAGTTTATCGTGTTCAAATAATTTATTTTATCAAATGCTCAAAATGTGCGCCGTTATTGGCAAGACAATAATAAAGTCTGTTTTGAAATTCTTCGCGAACGTTGGCGAAAGTTTGTCTGGTAATACCTCTGCATTCTAGTGTAATTCTACATTTAAGTTCTTGAATATTTGCAGGTGGCGTTTTGTACACTTTAACTTTTTAAATAACCCCAGAGGAAAAAGTTTAGAGGAGTTAAGTCTGGAGACCGTGCTGGCCATTCAATGGCACCTCGTCTGCCTATCCATGTGCCTGGAAACTGTTCATTGAGCCACTCTCGAACTGCTAAAGCATAGTGGGGAGGGGCTCCATCTTGCTGGAAATGCAAATTATTTTCACTGAGTTCCATAGCACCATTTTCATCCACCTGATTTTCCAAAGATTGGATGATAGAAGGGTATATCGCATTTTCCAAAAGGTTCAGATACAGTTGCCCAGTTAAATTTTCTTCCAGAAAGAATGGCCCGATAATTTCGTTTCCATAAATACCTGCCCAAACGTTGATCTTTCTGGAAATTGAGTATGTCCTTCCTGAAATATGTGCGGATTTTCATTATCCCAATATCTGCAGTTATATCTATTAAGAATTCCATTTAAGAAGAAAGTTGATTCGTCAGAAAAGCAGATATTTTTGATCAAATGAGGGTCTTCGTCAATTCGCTGGCACATTGATTCGCAAAATTCTATTCTTCTATCATAATCGTCTTCGTTGAGTTCATGAAGAATTTGTATTTTGTATGGAAAAAACTTATTCTTTTTCAAAATTTTGTGCACGGAACCCGTAGAAATATTGGTCAGCTTAGAAACTTTTGGAATAGACAACGTCGGATCTATTGCGAACTGTCCTAGTACCTCAACCTGGCGTGCTTCGTCTAAAACCCTTTCATTAGTACTTTTCTTGTTGCATACAGATCCAGTTTCTTCAAACTTACGCACCAATTCCATTACATATTTATGCCCCACGTTTTTATTTTGATGCCTCTCATTGAATACTCTGGCGGTTCTACGCGCGCATCGATCTTCAGCCCCATATAGGAAAATTATTTCTATTCTCTCTGCTAGAGTATACACCATTTTAAAATCAAGATTCTTAATTTTAAACTAACGATGTCAAAATGACAATCCTAACAGTAATATTTAACTGGTTCCTAAACGTCTTAAAAACTTGTGCTATTGCAGTGTTTTGCTGTAGCAGGTAACACAAAAAATAATAATTGAATGAATGCACACTAAAATAGTCTGCGAGGAATTTCAAAACAAGCTTGTCTCGCCAATAACGGCGCACATTTTGAGCATTTGATAAAATAAATTATTTGAACACGATAAACTAATTAACACACATTTTTACTTCTAAGTCGCTTCTACGTCCATCGATTTAAAGTTTCTTAGTACTGTTGGATAGCAAATTTCATGCCGCTTACAATGATGTGTCACACTATGGGGGTTGCCATTTGACATATCAAAGTGAGGTTAACTGGAGGTTAGGAGGTGACCGATAAAATTTTATCAAATACGAAATTAAACTTCCCCCTGTATATCTAAATCGACGTGTTTCTTTGTTTTTTTGGTGAGTGTTTTTTTTAAAGATATTTAGGGTGGTTCGTTTTGAAATGAAAGCACTGTATATATATTTATAGTTTTTTGAATTTGATGCATTAGTTTTTAAGAAAATACGTTTTAAAGTAACACTTTTAGTACTATTTTTTTCATTAGTATTTTTGTTTTTAAATCCTGGCCTATCCAACTTAAAAAGTAACGAAGCATTAAATGTCACTTTTTTATCACTCAATAAAATGCGGATACTTTTTACTTACGCCTTAAAATTATAAAACATTGTCAGTGTTTAGAATATTATCAGTCCAAGGTTAGCAGTTATTTCTGCTATGGAATTTGATGCTTGTGTAAAAAATTATAAATAATGCAGTTAGTTTTTTTTATCTTTCTTTGGAACTTATTTACATTCAATTTATGTAAATTTAGTATCTCACAGGATTTTGTCTGCGATTATTTCGGCTTATAATTCTTTCTTGCTCTAAATGGTTTACTCAACGGCGGAAATAGTATTGATAATTGAACTTTATTATAAAAACGGTAGGTGCGCTAATAGTACAGCATAGTCATTTAATGAACTTAATCCAGATAATCATGTCAACCGGAAATACGTTATTGCACTAGTAGTCAAATTTAGGGAGACATGATCTGTGGCAAATCAAAAATGTATCGCTCCTAATCAAATAGTGGGAAACGAAGCAATTGGTGGAGCGATTCCGTAAGTCTATCGTGTCGTTTTTTTTTTTGGCGTAGAACCAGATCAAACCTGTTAGGTTTCTTTGAGTATGTCACCGGGCACATGAAATCGTATTTTACGACATTTTTTTGTGGTCTCGAACTTTTTAAATTAATAAAAAGTGATTTTTTCTAACTATAAAAAAATTGATTTTTTTTGTTTCCACCGCCATAACTTTAAAACTATCAAAGATACCGAAATTTTTTTGTGTCAAATTAAAGCCCACACTGTAGCGCTTTTAACCTTATAAACAGTTTGGGCACAATTCGCACTTTCATACCTCTAAAAATCATATAAACTAAAAATAAATATTTTTGGTATTGAAATTTTCACAATCGATAAACTTTTTATTTTTGAAAATATTTTCATACATGCGCGAAGAAAATATAGCCAAATAATAACAAAAGTTTTTGAAAAAAAATTTTTTCCTAGAGCGTATCGTTTGGCAACAGCGATTTTTTTTCAGACGTAAAAAAGTATTATCGGGACCCAATAGCCCCGCATGCGGATAGCGTGCGTAGTTAAGTAATACATTAGTAGTGGTGGTTGTCGAAATTTAGAGTGTGCTGTATGTATTTAAAATTTTAAAACAATGATGCGAATTATTTGTAAGAAAATTGTGTATGATGGATACAAATCTGTTTTACAAAGACCTAGAACAGCTATTAATTCTCAACCGCTGGTCGGGCGACCACCATGGCACAAGTGGTCCGCGGAGAAATTTTACTAGTCCGCGGACAATTTTCGATCCGCGAAAAAAATTACTTATTAAAAAAAACAATAATAACTATATTTTGGTCCGCGGGCCAAAAAAGGTTGAGAAACGTTGACCTAGAATACAAGGGTTGTTATCATTACTATTAAGTGCTAAAAAAAGGCAGGACAATCTAGCAAAAAAATTCTGTCAAAAAGATGATATTTTAAACGGCGAAATTAAAATAAAATATCATAAAGACTGTCGTAAAACTTACACAGATTCTCAAAACTATTATCATAATTTGCAATCAGACAGTGGCGCCGCGCCGGTCTGTGACACTAAACTTAAACGCGATAGTTTTAATATTAGAAAAATGTGTTTTTTTTTTGCAGCAATAGTAAAAATAAAAAGAAGAAAAGTTATATAAAATATCTGTTTAAACAAGTAATTTAAATATTATTAGGTACCTTCATAGTATAGTTGGTACCTTTATATTAGTTTATATTTTGTACTGAAACAAAGTACGAATTTCAATTTTATCCTTATAAATCCTGTTTACGGTATTTATTTTTTTACATAGTACTGAATCTTTTTAGGTAGTAGAAAAGCTACCTATCAAAAAAGTAATAAAGCTGCCAGGAATAGAAACGACATTAATATGATATCTAAATTACGTGGCTATAAAGATTTATTTGCGTTTGATGAGAAATATAAATTATGTTACAGCCACTACATCTCTGAAAGAAACATAAAATCGCACAAAAATAGGAAAACGGTTTCCGAACCTACACGAAAATAGTTCGACAATATCTACCTTTTCTGCGAGTATTGGTAGTGATGTTCAGATAGATCTTTTACTTCCCAAAGAAATGTCCAAAATTTAAACTTTATTAAGAGCTGCTGCCATAATACGTAGTGCAATGGCTTTATGTCAACCCAAAATTGAATTTCCAACATGTACTTGTGTGAAAAAAGAACTAAAATGTTGTAAGGAGTGTAAATTTCGTTCCTGCAATATCATTATTAAAGATTTTAAGGCAGAAATGGATTAAATTTACGTAAAATGCTACTAATGAAGCGCCTAAATAACTACTTACATATTACATTTTTGGTCTGTAAAAAAATCACCCACGGAATTGGACGATTTTTAAATTTGCAATGTAAAATATTCTTTAAGTATTATTATTTAAGGCAAAAAATGCGGATGATGTAGTTTTCACCAAGAAAAGCGCAATAAAAATTCTATAAATTGGTCATTATTTGACATTTTATTTTAACTATTTACGATTTACATGTAATAAATTCATGCATCGCTTCAAGACGTTTACAGTGTTGCTAAACGGAAATATTATTAATTTATAATAAAAAACTTTGCCGTTACCATAAGGATAATTTTCATTAAATCAAAAATATTTGAATTTCAAGCCAGTTACAAATATAATTAGGGAAAATAAAAAGCCGCTTTAACTAACCAGCACTAATCATGACCGACCAGAACGGCGCATTTATAATAAAAAAATTTACAATTTAACGAGGAAAACCTAACCGGAATTAACCAGAACTAGATCATAGTTTGAAAGTTGTTGTTTGTTAGTTCTGGTTAGTTTTTTATATAAAAAACAACCTTCAATAATAACAAATTATTACAAAAAGTCTCGCAACATTGCTTATTCAAGCAGCATTCAGACATGTCAAAGAATAGCTTCGTATCATCTCTTTATATGGAAAAAAAGAATTATATATTCCTGTTTAAAAAAGACCTTTAACGAAGCCCTAGTTTATATTTAATGTATGTACTATATTTCTCAAATTTAATTAAAAGACACAAAGGATCCGCAATTTTTTGTTGCTAAAAATGTTTAAAAAATAATGAAGTTTTGAATGTATAATCAAAAAAATAACGAATCCCGTGGGTGGTTTTCTTTACCAGCAACCAATAAAAAAAAGTTGAATACTTATTAGGTGGGTAATTAATAACAATGATTGATATTTTTATATGGGTTTAAAAATCTACCCACCTGTTTTGGATATTTAAAATTTTTTCTTTTCTAAACAACTTAAGCAGCCCATAGATCTGCGTTTAAACCTGTTGATACAACTTTAACTACCTACTACACTTCCACCGGACCGTAAGATCTTTGTAGTCGGCCGGCTCGCTAAGCCCAAGCGCGCAAAAATATGACTGGCCGTTAAAAAAATATTACTGACTCAATACTATAAAAGGAATCTAAAAAATTTTTGTTTTAAAAACTTTTTTTAAACATTAGCTACAATTTGTACGCAGCATGTATGTATAAATTTTCAATAATAAACTTTTTTCTCGATTGCCTATAATTACGCTACTAAAAATAACAAATTTTGAGTTTCGTACTATTTAAAAAATTTAACTAAAAAATATCAGCTTCAAGTGGGACGTTGTTTGAAGCGCTATTGTGTCTACTTTAATCTAAAAAAAATTAACTTGATAGCATGAATATTATTAAAGATAGAGCAGTGGAGAAGTTAAAATACGTGTTTTATTGAAAACCGATTTTTTTGGGTTTTTTCGAAATAAAAAAGCTCTCGACCACTAAAAAATGTCGTAAAAAGTGATTTCGTGTACACGATTACCTTATTAAAGAATCCCACTAAGTCTGGTTTGGTTCTACGCCGGTTTTTTTTTCTCGATAACTAAGCGACTTTTCTTCCAAATTTTACTCCACTAAATGCAAATTGCTGTTTTGGGCCAAGTCAATATCGATCCTACGTTAAGAGCAAGGCAGTTACCTACAGTTCCTGGCATATGCCGTGCGTGCATTCGAAGAATTTTAAAATCCCATAAATTCCACCCGTATAAAATCCATCTTGTGCAAGAATTAAATGAAAATGGCTTTGATAGACGTGTAGAATTTTGCGAGATAATTAGTGAACAGATAATAAATAACCCGAACTTGTTAACATTGTTTCTCAGATAAGTGTTCGTTTTTTGTGAACGGTACTGTTAATCGTCATAATTGTCGGTATTGGTCTGACGAAAACCCGCACTTATTCCATGAAGTTCACACTCAACATCCTGAGAAATTAAACGTCTGGGCTGGAATTTATGGCGATTGTGTTGTTGGTCCTTTTTTTACCAGGAAATCTAACAGGACAAAAGTACTTGCAATTGTTAGAAGACACTGTCGATCCCGCATTGACAGAAATTGTTGAACATGACCGTTACAATGCGAATGGGTTGCCATTTTAACAAGCTGGGGTACCTCCCTACTATGCTTTTGCTGTTCATCAGTATTTGAATGAAACGTTTCCTGGCAGATGGATCGGACGAAGAGGACCAGTGGAGTGGCATGGTGGATAATCTCTTTAATGAAAGATGAAAAAGAAGAAAGAATTTTGGAAAAATGTATATTTGATAGTTCAATTGGAGGCCTTATAACTACAAAACCAGAGGTTACCCTAGACAACTGATTTTAGTTCGTGATCCGTGCCTCAAAAAACCCCCGTATGCAAAAAATCAGCAAAATCGGCGTCATGTCCGATAAACAAAATTTAACCCGAAATTTGATCTTTTATTTAATTCCCATAAAAAGTAAGATTAATCTTTTTGTTTTTCAGCAGTTATAGTCGAATATACTTTTATTAAACAGTTTATGCTTTACAAGTGAAAATAAATAATAAATCTACGACTCGAAAATTTCCGAGCTTTTAAAATTCTTTGATGTTTGTGGAAATTATCATTTTTCCGTTGTTTTATACTTAAATTGTTGGCCTAGTTATATTTAGTGTAAGTTTACTTATTTATTGTTACTGCGAGTATTTTGTAGGTCAGACAATGTGTTCCGTGTCAGAGTTCCAGATTCCTTTTCATTTTTTTGAAATTATTTTGACAGGCTATAAAGTCCAAACAGTTTGATTTATAAAGGTATAATAATTGAGAACCTACCGGGTGTGATTTTTGAAAAGACGGGGAAAAAAAAGCGATGAATAACGCAAAATAGGTAATCTGAAATAAAGATTTTTTTTCTTCAAACGTCAGTAAATTCGTCATTACTTGACTGTGTAAGCTGTAAGCGACCGCAAAGTTTCATTTTTCCTCCGGCGCAGCTTTACTTTTCACTTTCCCGCCGGCGCGGCGGAGGAAAAAGTGTTATCATGCAACATAGATACAAACAAACAAAAAAAGCGTCAACCATTAAATATTTATTAAACTAAAAACAAAACTTTTTTTTTTTATTTATACGCAATTGAATATTGAATGTATTTATAGCTGCTTATCAATACGGAATTACAACGCAATCATCGTAATTAAAAAAAAACAATTATTGTTGACAGTGTCCACTGACAGCTTTATGTTACATTACTATAGCAATTAGTTACCGACACCCGTCTAAGCGGCCTCTAAACCTTATCTTTAATAATTATTACTATTAAAAACATGTTTGAGCATTAATTTGTCGACATTAAAAGATTAAACAGCATATATTATTTTGAGGAAAAGCTACTTTTATGGCGTGCTCTTTATTACACTCTCAAACACTAGCGTGCCATGAAAGTGTCACTTTTTTTTTTTATCTTGGGACAGTCCACGAAGGCTGATGCCTAATACTAACGTACCGTGGGTGTCTTCAATGTGGTGAGAGGGAGTTTGTTCACATGGGACTTACATTTTTGGAGATTGGGAGGAGAAGGAAAAACTTCGCGGGCAGCAGGTTCCATAGTCTTGACACTCTAGGAATAAAGAAACGAAGAAAGCGGGAAGTTCGGGCCTCTCTAACTGAACTGTAAAAGGAGCATAAAAGTTGCACTACGTGTTGCTCTGTTGGGAGCTGCCAGAGAAGGAATAATATTGGCCAATTCCTCTGAGCAGAAGCCGTGAAAATACCTATAGAAGAGCGACAGATCCCCTACAGCTCGACGATGGGCAAGAAGAGGAAGCCTTTCTGTGAGCGTTGGATCATTAATAAGACGAACAGCTCTTTTTTGAATGGAGTCCAGAAGGCTAAGTGTTGTAGGGGACGCCATTCCCTAGACATGAGAAGAAAATTCCAAAGAGGGTCTGATTTGGGATACATACAGAGTGTACAGATTGGAAGAAGAGAAATATTTTCTGGCTCGAAAGAGGAATCCAATCTTTTTGAAGCTGCCGAAGCTATGGATGAAATGTGTTTGTGCCAGTTGAGGTTATTCTCAAAAGTAACGCCGACTAGATTAAACGACTCTTTGTTCTGCAGAGTTTTTTCGCGACAGCGAACATGACTGTGTTTTTGAGGCAATAAACTGAACACGATTTTTGGCGCCCCAATCCAAGATAAGTTTGAGGTCTTGTGAAAGAGATATCTGCATTGACCTGCGCTTGTTTTCAAAATCAGAATTACACGGTGGCTTAAGAAATTGAATACTAGAGTGGAGGGTACTATCGTCAGCAAAACTATGAATGGGATTGATTGTGGGGAGAGAAGATCGTTAATGTGTAGAAGAAACAGCGTGGGTGCCAGCACTGGTTCTGGGCCCCAGCATTTATTTGGTAGAAGCTGGAGGAATGACCATCTACACTAACTGATATACGTCGATTAGAAAGGCAACTGGAAAGCCAAGAGCAAAGCTTAGGTGGAAGACCGTAAGAAGGAAGTTTGTTAAGAAGCCCATCATGCCAGACCTGATCGAAAGCTTTGGATATGTCAAGAGCAACGATCTGGGATTCACCAAGAAACTCAAGGGACTTGTTCCAGTTGTGTGAGACAAAGGAAAGATCAGCTGTGGATCTACTGTGACGGAATCCATATTGTCTATCATGTAAGATCTTAAGTTTTTCCAGATACTTTAAGATTTGGGAATTAATGAATTTTTTCATTACCTTGCAAACAACTGAAAGAAGAGATATAGGTCTATAGTTAGAAGGGAGACTTTTGGATCCTTTTTGGAGACAGATTGCACACGTGACTTTCCAACTCTCGGGAAAATGCCCGTGTCGTAAGAATTCGAAAGAGGAGAGTTAAGATGGGTGGCAAGCTCGGGAGCACATTTTTTAAGACGATTGCTGGTATGCCATCCAGCCCAGACGATTTTTTAGTATTAAGAGAAGAAAGAATACGCTTGATATGTTTGACTTTAAAAATTATATCGGACATTTTATGAGAAACAGGGACAACTGTTGGAAGAGGAAGATTAATAGGAGGATCAAGCGTAGAATTGGCAGCAAATTGTTTGGCAAATAGTTCGGCTTTTCCTTTGGAGGTAGAGACAATTCCATCTTCAGAGATTAGGGGTGGAAAAGAATTTGTGCCTAAGTTCTGACTAATATTTTTGGCAAAGGACCAAAAAGCTTTACTGCCATTTGAGCAAGAGAGAACTTTATCTTTTATTCGATTGTTAAAACGGTCTTTTGCATCTGAGATGGTCTGATTATACTGATTCCTTGCTTCGATGCTAGCCTGTCGATTTTCGGAACTGGGGTTTTGAAGAAACTTTTTGTGGGCTTGAAGTTTTAAAAGTCTGGCTTTGTCACATGATTTAGAAAACCACGGTTTGTGATTTGAAGTTATGGGGTTCTTTTTAGTGTGGGGAATATAGGTCTCAATGCCTAGTTGAATTGTTTCGGTAATTTGTTTACATATTTCTGAAGGATCGTGAGTAGAAAAGCAGGTAGGATTCCAACGGTAGCTGGATAAGAAATCTCTTAGACTCCCAGTCGGCCGAATTGTAGTGCCAGATGGTTCGTGGCAGCATGCTTTCAGTTGCCTCAAAATGAGTGGAGTATGATACGGTGACCAAACCATGGTCAGAGCCATATAAAATAATATACTATTTGAATCTTCAGTCTTTGACTTTTTCTGTTTGCATTTTTGGTAATTTTTTCGAAAATTGCCTCCTCTTCGATTTTGACCAAATTTAGTATACGGGGTTTTTTTGGGGCGCTGATTATGCATCTGAAAATTTTTTTCGGCAACGTTTTGTTTTCGAGATATTCATAATCAAAGTTGAAAATCAAACTAAGGCCATTTTTACTAGATTCCCCCTTCTTTTTGTACACAATTCTTGATTTTTACACTAAAGTGGCACACAATATTTTATAAACACCTTTTAAAACTTGGTATTATTTATGTTACACTTTTTTCCAATAAATTAAAGGCACCAGCCATATTTACTGATAAAATCCCTGGTGTATACATGGTTGCGGTCACGTTGCGGAGTGTAAAAGTGGAGATTTGCAATTAAATGGAAAAAAGTTGTAAAATAAGTATAAAATAAAATAAAAAAATCAATAATTTTGTGCAAATAGAAGGAGGAATAGTGTAAATAAGGTTAGTTTGATTTTTAACTTTGATAATCAATATCTTTAAAACGAAACGTTGCCGAAAAAATATTTTTTTCAGATTCGTAATCAGCGCCCCTAAAAATCCCCGTAAACAAACGTTGGTTAAAAAAGAAAGGAGGCAACTTTTGAGACAATTTTAACTAGTTCTTCTTGTATATCTCCAGGTGATTCTATACTTCCTTTTTCGTTCTTGAAATAATTAAAAAAAAATGAATTTATAATTTTAATACATTTTTATATTCCGCGACCAGAGAAATTATAAAACGGTATTTGTGAAACTTCCTGTAAAATTACAATAAGATGTCCCATTTATAGGTTGCTTAAGGATATCTCAAGAATCACTTTTAAAAACCTTATGAAGATTTGGGGCAGGGATGGCGAACCTTTTTTGAAGTGCGTGCCAAAAATTTACTCGAAATTTTTTTTTTTTAATGTTTCGTGCCACAAGAGAATTTTCTTAAAATTACCAAAATAAATTAATTCGGAGATATAACATATTTAAAATATCAATCATTCATAGGTAATTTTTTGCATTAATTTTGGTTGAAAATTTAGTTAGTTCCTTGCTTAAATTCACATAAAAAAATTTAAGTTGAAAATTTGACATTTCAACGATTATGGTTAAATTGTTTGCTTTTAAATAGAAATATTGTAAAAAATCGTATTAATAATTTTTTTTCCTACGAGCGTGCGCAAAGTTGCACTTTTCCGCACGGCATACGGAAAAGTGAACTTTTCTGCACGCCGTGCAGAAAAGTAAAACTACTCTAAAATCTTACAGGTAAGCAAGATTTATATGTATTTTAGTAATTGTAGCTATTTTATGCAATATACGAAGCCATTGCAAGTTTTAGTTTATTCTCTTTTTTGATTGTTACTTCGTAATTTTCAATATTTCAACTAAAACACAAAAAAAAAAATTAATTACCCCGTATAATAATAACAAATGATTATGACAAGTCAAGCAACAATATGTAATCTTGGTGATTTTATCACATGTCATATTTTTACTTCGTTTCCATATGAACAAGCAATTGCACAAATGAATTTCAATACAAACAAGCATTTTTAATGAAAAGGCGACATAGTATATTTTTTTAAATAAAATAAAAATCCGACAAAAATAATTATTTAAAATGAGTAGTTCCGATGAGGAGCTACCAGATTCTATCCTGGATGCAGCAAATTCTGTAAGTTTGAATTTATTACCAGCAAAATCTCGTGAAAAATATGAGAATCAATATAGTCATTTCGAAAACTGGTGCTCCAGCAAGGGGACAAAAAGTATTAAAGAAGTGTTCTTGGCCTATTTTGCGGATTTGCAAAAAACATATAAACCTAATACTTTATAGAGTAAGTACTCTATGCTAAAATGTGTCCTCAAAGTGAAAAGGAACCGATTTAAGTTCATATTTCAAGCTAACATCACTACTTAAACACAAAAACGTGGGGTACCGGCCAAAAAAAACAAAAACTTTCAGCAAAGAAGAAGTTTCAAGATTCATGAAAGAACCCCAGATAATATTTACCTTCTAATAAAAGTTGCTACAATTTTTGGATTAGCCGGTGCTTGTAGGAGAGATGAACTTACAAAAATAATGATTGATGACATACAGGATAATGAAAATTTGATAGTGGTGAAAATTCCTGACAGTAAAAATAACACTTCCAGAATCTTTGTAGTGTCCGATGAAACAAATAACGGACTTTATCTGTACTCGGTACAATTGTACCGTAAATATGCAAATTTGCGAAAACCACATACCCCACACAGGCGTTTTTTTGTCCAGTATAAACAAGAAGCATGCAGTACGCAATGTGTGGGAATAAATTCAGTAGGTAAAATGCCTTCAGAAACTGCTGCATACCTAAACTTAAAAAATCCAGAAGAGTACACTGGACATAGTTTTCGTCGATCCTCTGCGACTATGTTAGCGGATTCTGGAGAAGGAATTACCAATGTCAAGCGACTTGGGGGCTGGAAATCAACTGCTGTTGAGAGCTACATTGATGAATCCGCAAATCAGAAAAAGGATATGTCGAATAAAATATTGACCATGAACAACTCCCCCGAGCTAAGTCAACCTTCATCAAGCCGTACAATAAGCGCTTCCATAAGCCACCCGCTAAATAAAATTACAGGTTCTGCAATTAATTTACAATATGCTAATAACTGTTCTTTTGTTGTAAATGTTATCAACAAATAATTCCCATTTACAAATATGTTGTAGTAGTTCTTTTAGATTAAACATAATTTAAAAAATATTCATTGCTTTAATATTGGTATTATCTGACGCTCGTAGGAAAAATTTTGTTCCTAACGCTTGCGCAAAGTAACTTTTCCGCACTTGACTGCTTGCCCGAAATCCGCTTTGCGTCGTCCGGGCAACGGCAGTCGCGTGCGGAAAAGTATCACTTGCGCACTTGTTAGGAAAATAACTATTTAGCTTGAGACAATTTTAATTAGAAGTTTAAAAATTAAAAAAAAATGCATTAATGAGTATTTCCATGAAATATTATTATTTCGTTCTATGATTTTTGATTCTATTTAAAACATTTTGCTTGTTTTATAATAAAAAGGGTCCTAATGAGAATAATCCATGGCAAAACTTAGTTAAAATTCTACATTTTAATTTGCAATTTTATTAATTTGTCGCTGTATTGTCAAGGAAATTATTCACTGTTCATATTTGTGCCTAAGATTAATATATGCAAACTTTTTTTGGAAAATGTATGATATTTTGCTTATATTTTTTACTTTAACAAAGGATCTATATTCATCCTTGCAACACTTCACACGATTCCGTTTTTGGTCAAGCGTGAGCAATCGTGGCACCCATCTTGCGGATAGCTTTCTCATGTCCAAATGTTCATGTAAAATATTATGTACCCGTTCAGTCAAGATGCCCACAGCACTAGCAATCTTATGTACCTTAACTATTCTGTCATCCATCACCATATCATGGATTTAATCAATAATTTCTGGAGTAGTGACCTCCACAGGCCGTCCAGAACGTTCAGCGTCACTTGTGCTCATATGGCCAGTCCGAAAACTTTGAAACCACTTGTAAACTGTTCTAACTGAAGGTGCAGAGTCACTATAATGTTTATCAATCTTCTCTTTAGCCTTCTGAGACGTTTTACCTTTCATAAAGTAATGTTTAATCACCACACGAAATTCTTTTTTGTCCATTTCTTGAAAATCACTCGACTTCCTTGAGTCACACGAATGCCAAACACAAAGAAATAGACCACTATGGCTGACACTTGGTGTGCGTTCATTCAACAGATGCTACTAACTAAACATGACCTTGATACGCGCCGGTGGTGCCATCTCTCTGACTTTGCACGGACTTACATATAAATGTCACTGAAATATCTAAAGGTTTGAAAAATATTTATCAATTTCTCTTTTTTCCTTAAATAATAAATCATTTTTGACCAAGGATCATAAAGCAAACTATCTTAATTTTTCATGTAAAATTACACCCTTAAATATGGGCATATCATTAAAAAACACCCTGTATATTAAATTGCCAAAAATAATTTTATATCAAAAAAACACATCATTAAAAGAAGCTTGTCAACAGGTGCCCAAAATCTCTCAACTAAAAATATATAACCCATCAATTTTTAAGTGCTATTACGAGTCCTGACACTAACGAAATTCAACAAATGTTAGAAAGATAAATTACTTTAAAAATAAAATATAACTTAGCGATGCTTTGGACAGGAAATTTATACATTAGTGTGAAATATTTGATGACAAGTCACGTTTTTTTTTCGAATTTAAATATTTTTATTAATTTTTTTTAACATATTGACTGTCTGATACTACTTTTTTGTCTTTTTGATAAGTATAAATATACCAGTCAAAAAAAACTAATGCCATTTGTGATAAAACATCATAAATAATAAAACACATCTCAGAGTCTCCTAAATTTTATACCAAAATTCTTACAAATTCAGTTTTGATTTTTATTTTATCTTTTAATTAGGTTAATCTTGATAACGGTAACCTGCCGCCACTCCACATCTACATACAGGGGCAAGTAAAGGTGGTACTCTATAGGCTCAAAGGAGGTCAAAGTCCAATTATAGAATACCGAAGGACTCCAAGATGGGAAATAGAGGAGGACCAAGAGGTCAGCTCATTGTTTGAGGTGCCCTCAGACAGGACAACCCCTCGTTTCATCTTCAATAGACACTTTCGTATTGTCATACCAGATAGGGAGGACTGGAAGGGAGGCCCTCCAATCAAAGCCGATCACATCTGGTATACAGATGGCTCCAAGACCAACAAGGGTGTAGGAGCTGGCATCTATGGAGATAAGCCTAGAGAAAAGGTAATCTTAAATCTCGGTCAGCACGCCACGGTTTTCCAAGCGGAAATAGCAGCAATAGTGCATTGCGCCGTGAGGAATAAAGAAAAAGGGAGTAAAGGAAAAAATATCGTCATTTACTCAGATAGCCAAGCGGCCCTAAAGGCCATCAGTTCCCCAAAACTTAATTCCAAACTAGTCGGGGACTGCATACAGGCCCTGGAAAAAGTCGGCAAAACAAACTTACGGTAGCCTGGGTACCAGGCCACGAGGAGCCATCCAGGCAACGAAGAGGCCGACGACCTAGCCAAAAAGGAGCAGCCGCGGAAATGATAGGCCCGGAGCCATTCTGCGGTATCTCGGCAGGGTCTCTTCAAAGCATCTATTAAGAGTTGGGAGACAGACAGTTTCAAAGCTGGTGGGTACAAACAGCGGGACAACGACAGGCAAAGCAGGTCATTAAGACCTGATCGGCCAAGTTTACATCGGACCTACTGAGCCACAGCCGTAAGGTCGTAAGGATAACGGTAGGTCAACTAACAGGACATTGTAAACTCAACAAGCACCTGGAAAGAATAAACCTGGTGGAGGATAGCCTGTGTAGGTTCTGCCAGGAGGCCGAAGAAACAGCCTTACATGTGTGGTGCCATTGGAAGCACTATGCAGGCTTAGGTTTACTAGGCTTGTGGAGGAGAAGCCAAAACCGGCAAGTTATATGGGTGGCCAGTGTCGAGACTCTGGAGTCTAGTTAAGAAGACGGGCTTGGATAAGGTACTCTAAAGAACGATAGAAGAAACCACAATAAATCTGGTAAGGTTGCAGTGGTGGAGGTCATTTTTCGCCATCTCCGCTCAAATAATTTAATCTAATCTAATCTTGATAACGGTGGCAAACTTGCCGCCGAAACGTAGATAGGTGTTTTGAAATATTTGGGAGGAGCATACTCAGTCGCAATACCCAACAAGAACTTATTAAAAAAATTGTTTTATAAACCAACTATTAAATTAATCATAACCAAAATTGTAGCTTGGTACCTCGTAGGTTAGTGTCAAAATGGCTGCCAACTCTACAAGTAAAGTTGGGGGCAAAAAATTTCGGACATAATATGATTTTTCATTATATTTTTCAGGCATAGCTTGCCTAACTTATATTACCTCAACTTTACCCAGAAATTGTCAAAGGGACAAAATATAAATATCAACGGATAACATACTATTTTAAGATTAATATAATATACAGGGTGTCCCAGAATATGTGGGTAATCTCTCGGAATCTAACAGAAAACCTAAAAATATTATGACAAGTTCCCATAAACTTTTTTCCTATGACCCTCCCCTACGGAGATACAGGTACATAACGGACGCCCCTGGAAATCGTTTTTGTTTAAATAACTTTTAAAATACCATGCGTAATTTAATATTTTTTTAATATGATGGTTACTAAATAAGTCTTCTTAAATTGAACCCAATAAATCATATTTGGCTTATATAGTTTGTCAGGGACGGACTAGCTCTGACACAATAATAGCAATTTTTTTAACACCCTGTATGATAAAGGCTTAACAATATTATTTTTCGATAGCTTTAGCCTTAAACTAAAAAAAGGTATTTATGATTGACATCGATAAAATCAACTGTTTACGAGAAATAAAATATCATGTTTGGTATTTTTTTTACATTATACAGGGTGTTTTTAATTGTACGTCAATATTTAAGAAGGCAATTTTTGGGTTCACTTTAAGAAGAAAACTTGTTATGAACGTATGTCCTAAACGTCTTAACTTTTAAGATACAGGGTGGTAAAATTTTTAAAAATAAATAATTTATTATTAATATCTGTAATACCACTTTGGATAATTTAATGAAATTTGGCATACATGTACTAAGTATCAAGAAGCATTTTTTAGTGTACCACATTTTTTTTTATTTGCCAAAATAGGCAGGTCAAATTTTGTACAAACGCCAGTGGTGAAAATAAAAAAAAATGTGGTACACTAAAAATCTTATCATAGTACATTTATGCCAAATTTCATTAAAATATCTAAAGTGGTATTACATATATTAATAATAAATTATTTATTTTTGAAAATTTAACCACCCTGTATCTCGAAAGTTAGGACGTTTAGGACATACGTTCATATCAAGTTTTTTCCTTACAATGGACCCAAAAATTGTCTCTTTAAATATTGATGTACAATTAAAAAACACCCTGTATAATGTAAAACCACCATGATTATTATATTTCTCGTAAACAGTTAATTTTATCAATGTCAATCAAGAATACCTTTTTTTTTAGTTTAAGGTAAAACTAACCAAAAATAAAATTGTTGAGCCTTTATCATACAGGGTGTTAAAAATTGTTTTTATTCTGTCAGAGCTAGTCCGTCCCTGGCAAACTAAATAAGCCAAATATGATTTAATGGGTTCATTTTAAGAAGACTTATCTAGTAACCATCAAATTAAAAAAATATTAAAATACGCCTAGTATTTTAAAAGTTATTAAAAAAAAAACGATTTCCAGGGTCGTCCGTTATGTACAGGGTGTCCCAAACTGGACGCATTCTTATGGGAACAACCCTTATTTGAAGGGATAGAAAAAAAATTAACCAAGGTGTCCGGAGCTCAAATTTAATGAGAAATCTACTGGCGCTAACAAAACTTTGCTATCTCTTATCGTTTGGCCACTAGAGGGCGTTTCTCAAATTTCGTCTATTTTTTAAATGCCCCAGAACTTTCTTATTAATAAAGATAATTAATTTTGATAAAAACTTTCTTAATTGCGATAGGCAAATTTTTTACAGGGCGTTTAGATTTTCGTGCACTACCCCAAAATCAATTTTTTTATATGGACCACCCTATATATTATAAGATTTTTAAAAAGCTGGTAAAATTTCCTAAATTTTGATGTATCACTTATTATGTTTATCTTAAAAACCATTAGCAGTATTACGATTTAAAAATTAAAATAATGTGTCTACAGAAATCAACATTGCCATGACTAATAAAATGACATAGCATGCTAACATGTTATGATTAAAGTCGGCCGCATACATACAACTTTTTAGTTGAGCAACTGTTTAGTCGAGTTGCGTGCTTGTGCGATTTTTATGACGACCAAACAGTTTAGTCGCCGAAGGTGCGCATACAGTCAATTTAGTCGCTATCGATTTATGTACTTGTTTGAATAGCCGCTGGACGACTGTTTAGTTGAGAGTATGCGCACTCCAATACATGAAAATACTTATTAGACCGTCGCGATAGTTGCGCGACTGATTAATCAAAAGGCGATCGATGTGGTTTTACGACTATTTAATCGAACAACTATCTAGTTGCTAATATGCGCACTTACATATATTTCCATATACTTTTAACGTGCGACTAAACAGTTGCTCGACTAAAAGTTGCATGTATGCGGCCGGCCTAAAGCCACATATTTAAAGTTGCTACGTAAAAAAGCAGTAGGCCGTGCATATGATTTTTTTGTTTTAATATTTTAACAGCTTCTGAATAGTTGAGAATTGACAGTGGTACTTGATATTGTTAAATATTTAGGTATTTTTAGTAGAAAAAAAGTAATTTAAATAAGTTTTTAAGAAAGGTTTTTGAAAAGTGTTAAAAGTGTATGTAAATTTTTAAAAGTTCAACATGCTTGAATGTTACATAGAAAGCAACAAAAATGCTCAGGCGGCAAGAAACTTGTATTTTCAAAGATATCCCGAACGGCAGCAACCATCCAGGGATGTATTTGCTAGACTTGCCCATAATCTTCAAAATTTTGGCTCTTTTAACAAACCAAGAGCAAATTATGCTCAAAATCAAGAAATTCAAAACGAAAATGAAGTAAAAACTCTAACCGTATTGGGCACTTTATATGAAAATAATGGTACAACTTCCACAAGAAAAAATTGAAGCAGAGACTGGCATATCCAGAAGCAAAAACCAGAGGATTTAAAAAAAAATTAAGCCTTATCGAATCTGCAAAATCCATCATCTTCTCCCTGGGGATTTTGATCGCAGAACTCGTTTTTGTGAGTGGTTTTTAAATAAAATACGAAATGAACCAAATTTTGCTTTATATTGTATTTGGTCTGACGAGGCTTCAATTAGTAGTGCGGGCATATTTAATCGATTTAATGATTACACTTGGTCCCAAGAAAATCCCCACGCGACTGTCCAAAACAGACAACAAGAAAGATTTAGCTTTAATGTGTGGGTGGGAATTTTTAAAGGACAATTCATTGGACCCTACATGTATGATGAACCGCTAAATTCTAGACAATATTTGGAAATTTTAAGGAACCAGGTTAAACCATTCTTGGAAGATATTCCCATAAATCTGATACCCAGAGTCCTCTTCCAGCATGATGGTGCCCCTGCGCATTGTGCAAGGACCTCTCTTAGATTTTTTCCTTTGGGGTAGAATTAGAGACCTTAATTATAAAAACAATAATTTTAATAGCCGGGAAGAATTAGAAAGGGCGTTGCGAGATGCGTTTAACCGAGTTCAAAATATAGAACTTATTAATGCAGTTAATGCTGTTAAAAAAAGATGTAGAATTTGCGTACAACAAAATGGGAGACAATTTGAACATTTGTTAACATAATTTTATTTTATTTTTGTTTATTTATTATCGTTAATTAAATTCCATAAAATTTTATATTAGGATTAGGTAGAGTTATGTTTTTTTGTTAATATTGTTGGTTTGTTGTTGTTGTTGTTGTTTTGTGATTTAGATAATTATTAATTTAATATATTAACTATGAGTAATCTTATCATAAAACTTTAGATATGTTGTTTTTTAGTCATGGCAATGTTGATTTCTGTAGGCACATTATTTTAATTTTTAAATCGTAATAATGCTAATGGTTTTTAAGATGAACATAACAAGTGATACATCAAAATTTAGGAAATTTCATCAGCTTTTCAAAAATCTTATAATATATAGGGTGGTCCATATAAAAAAATATATTTTGGGGTGGTGCACGAAAATCTAAACGCCCTGTAAAAAATCTGCCTATCGCAATGAATTCTACGAAAAAAAGTCCCTTAAGAAAGTTTTTATCAAAATTAATTATCTTTATTAATAAGAAAGTTATGGGGCATTTAAAAAATCGACGAAATTCGAGAAACGCCTTCTAGTGGCCAAACGATAAGAGATAGCAAAGTTTTGTTAGCGCCAGTAGTTTTCTCATTAAATTTGAGCTCCGGACACCTTGGTCAATTTTTTTCTATCCCTTCAAATAAGGGTTGTTCCCATAAGAACGCGTCCAGTTTGGGACACCCTGTACCTGTATCGCCGTAGGGAAGGCTCGTAGGAAAAAAATTTATTATGGGAACTTGTCATAATATTTTTGAGTTTTCTATTAGATTCTAAGAGATTGCCCACATATTTTGAGACACCCTGTATAATATTCTTGTTAAATGGTCAATTTTTGTGGAAGAGTTCAATTTTATTAAAAATTAATCTATTCTAAATATATTATATTAATCTTGATATTATATGCTATCCGTCGATATTTATTAAGTAATTATTCTGCTGTTTGCTAAACATCATTACTTCTTAAAAACACGCTTTTTACCAGTTTAATTGCCCAAGGTCTTAAAAACCCAGTTTACGCAATTTCGAAAATATTACAGACTCAGTCATATTTTCCTAAGGACCCGGAATTTTTCGCCCGTAACTGTATATATTCTTCTGGTTTCGGTGAACTTTAGCTCCATTTTTAAACAGCAATATTTTACTATAATTTTTTTCACTTATTTGTTACACCATTTTAAAACACATAGGGCCTGAAAAAATTAATTTTCCACTCATATTAAAATAAAATAAAATAATTTCTTTATTTCCCATATAAAATATACTAAAGTAATATGGCTGACGAACACGAAAAAAGTGAGAAAGAATACCTACAAAAAAAGATGATACGATGTCAATTTGTTTAGGATTTCCTCCTTAAAAAAGCAATTTTGCCAGATGTTTTCTAATAATTTGTTATTATTGAAGGTTGTTTTTTTCCCATTTACCAGAAATGAAGTTTTTTTATAGAAACAACAAATCAGAACTAACCAACAATAACTTCTAAACTATTACCTAGTTTTGGTTAGTTCTTGGTTAGTTGTCGTTAGGTTTTCTTCATTAAATTGTAAAATTTCTTTATCATAAATGCGCCGTCGAACAATTTTTTTTGATCCGACAACGTCCCATATTCCCAAATTCTGGCCTTTTACTTAACCTAGAAACATAGTATTTTTTCGACTTTTAATTTCATTTTTCTCTGCAAAAATGCATTTTTTCGGATTTTTTATTTTGGAAATCTACTAAACAAAATGTGTTCTTTTTATCTGAATTATTTATTTTTTTCCAAGGAAGTTTAAAGGTGTATGGAAGCCCAATACTGTAGAACAAAATTGACCAGGTGTGCAGGGCGCGGGAATAGGGGGGTTGGCCCCGCGGAATTTGCGCAATGAATAGTAGGTCAGGGCCGGATTTCCATAATTCTTTGTTACTATCTATAAAATTGACATCATCAAATGTCAAATTCCAACATTCACTGTTTTTTTTTTACTTTTTGCACAAAATGGTTGGTTATTAAAGGATACTACTATAAAATATTTAAAATTATTGTGTAATATTGGATTTTATATCATCTGATATAATATGAAAAGAATAGATGGCGCCACTTTACTGCCTTCTATTTAAATGGTGGATATTTTTGGAAGTTTTGTATTTTTACCAAAAATCCTTGTAAATAAATAAAAACACGATTTTTTAAAATAAATTTCAAGCATTGTATGATAGTATTATGTACTTATCACCAATTTTGTGATAAAAGAAGGGCAAGATAGTGTAAATGAGTTTAATATAATCCTAAGATTCTGGTTGTACATTAAAAAGTGAACATTTTTATAACTGCTTTTTAGGCATATACTTTTCACTAATAACAAACATTCATGAGACAGAATAACAGTCGTTAAAAATGTTTAGTAACCTTTGGTACCTGAGTATCCATTGTAACAGTATCCGTTAAATATTATGTGTGGACAGTATGTCGAGCTTAAAAAGTTGATAATGCAAGATTAAGAAACCAAAAATCTAATTTATTTTTAAACAAATGGTATTGCCAATTACCAAACAAATACAGAAAAGGCAAAAAGGAACTTTAACATAAAATTGTACTTCCTTTCATTCAATTAGAGGGACCTGTATATATTAAAATTTGCCTGGTCTGCCCAGTAATCAATAATTTTGATCCTTTAAAAGAGTGTACTAAATTATTAAATTAAATAAAAGTACCTAAATATAAACCTTATTTCTTTTTAATAATCCACAGAAATACACAAACATTGTGGAAATCATCTAAAAGATAGTTAAGATTGCCTTACTTTTCTCACTAATATTTCCTATGAAATTTTCATTTTCTATTATTCATAATTGATATATTATTATTTATTCGGTTACCTAACGTTACGTCTTAAAAGAAGCACCTAATTTAAATATAAGAAATTCTTACCTAAAGTTAAAAAGACGGGTATGTTACCCTTGGATTTGCAAGACAAAACCATACAACCTCTAGTCATTTTGTTACGATATTATAAGGAACAAACAATAAACACAAAATTATAGTCACAATTTAATAAACACTAATCACTAAAATAAGAAGGTTTTTATCAATCCAAAAAACGGTACTCCGGCTCTCATAAAATTATAATGCTGGCTAACTTCACACTGATTTATCAGTGTGTAAGTAGGAACACATTAAATTATTTCGTGGAATTTTGTTATTGCGCAGAATCGGCGGGGCCAACTCTGACAGTTATTTTCATACTGGGCTGGACATTTTTTGATCGAATGGGCCATAGCATTGGGCTTCCATACACCTTTAAACTTCCTTGTTTTTTTCAAATCGAATAGAGCTAAACGACACCGGACCCTATTCTTCTTTTACTATTAACCAAATAAAAAAAAACTTACCTAAGAGGTTTACTTTTAATTTCCAATTTTTGACCATTAAAACACAGTTTAAAAGTGTTCATAACTACAGCACACAACTAGGAAACTAAACACTGGAGACAAAACGCCCCAAATAAATGTAAATAATCAGATAAATAAATCCTACACGAACATTTGTGCGATAGCTAAAGCTGGTGCTCGAAAATACCAGATAAAATTGCAAAATAAATATTGATATTTATATTTCTAATGCGAAAATTAGATGAAGTTAAAAGGTTACCTAATTACAATTGTTATCAGTTAATTAAGCATTAGTCATAATACTTTAGGATAATGTTTACTGATTACAAAGGATTAAGGGAATATACACAGTGGAACAAATAATTTTAGACGAGTTAAGCGTTAAGCTTAGGCAGTGTCAATTAGTAGTTTAAATCAGAGCTTGGACGGATCCTTCAAAAAAGGAATCATTTTACGGATCCGGATCCTTGTAAAGGAATCGAATCACCAATACGAATCACGATTCCTTTTTTAAAGAAAAAAAGAATCGAATCCAGAAAATCGATTGAGTAAAAAAACCTATACTCTGGTGAAAACTGCATTTGGTATCTGTTTTTTAAATAATAAATAATATTAACAATAGGCTATTTGACTGGTTTTGAAAAATCGTTTTAAATTATTCTTTGGTACCTAACAAACACAATACATTTTATATTTTTGGAAAATCTGCTGTATTTTCAATAAAACTCAATGTTAAAGTTTTAATTATAAAATTCGCGCTAAAAATCTTGTCTCTGTAATTTCGTCGACATATATTTCGCGTGACGTCATATGCAAGTAAACAAGTTAACAACGCGTACAACTACAGTGAATTTTGTTAATAATTTCTCAATTTATTTGGCTAAAATGGTATATAAATGGTGTTTAGTGCCACAATGTACCAAAACTTCTCTGAAAACACCAAAAAAACTGTTTATATCTGTCCCAATTAATCCTAAAGGGCGAAAAAAGTGGATACAATTAGCTCGAAGAGATCCAAACAGCTTTGTATCGCATTCAAATGTTTTTATGTGTAAAGATCACTTTAGTGTTAGTATATACAAATGTCCTGCTTTAAATACCTACCGATTTATATACAACAAAATATCGCCTTTAGATAAATTATAAACACTTTAAGGCAGGGGTCTCCAAACTTTCCAGCCTTAGGGCCATACTGATTACTCCAGTAAGTTCCGAGGGCCAAAACCATATTATCATTGTTGCCGGTGGTAAGAAGTGAAATAGTCCACTGATGAAAAAGAAAGTCCGAAAAAGTACACAACGTTTAAAAAAGGCTGCAAATCGGACTAAAGTCCGCAAAACGGCAACACTGCATATTATTAATTTTCCTGTCATTATCTGTAATTTCTAGATTAGTCGTAGAGTACGAGCCATGAGGAGTAACGTGACACGACATCGGGTGGACACAAGCGGAAATAGGTAGTACCTTCTATCGCTAACAGATGGCGCTAATAGCACGTACAGAATAATCTCGTTGGTTCGAGAAAGTTCTGGTGTCTTCCACTCACTTCTAGATGGCAGTAATTGGAATATATAAGAAGGCTAGTGGCGCAACCACAAGTCAGTTCCTATGACACTGTTGTTAAATAAAATATTGCATACCTCCTTAAAACGTGTTTGTGCGTGTTTAAGTTTAAGACATCTTTATAACAGTATTTTGATTTGAATTGTTGCTTTTGTGTGAATTAGTAGTATGGAAAAGAAGCGAAAAATTGATAGTGAATGCAGAAAATTCAAAGATCAGTGGAACATTCAGTATTTCGCAATTGAGTCCAGTAACAAGGCGCTATGTTTGATTTGCAATGAAAGCATAGCCGTTCTCAAAGAATATAACATTAAACGTCATTATGAAACAAAACATTTTCAAAATTACTCAAAATATACAGGAAGTTTGCGGACAGAAAAATTCGAAGCTATGCAGCGCGGATTGAAATCGCAGCAATCTTCATTTACAAAACTCAAAACTGAACAAGAGGCTGCAACTCGTGCCAGCTTTCGTGTGGCTCTTGAAATTGCAAAACGTGAAAAACCATTCACCGATGGAGAAATGATCAAAGAATGCATAATTGCAGTAGCCGAAGAAAAGGGTAGAAAACATCGCTGAAAATATATCCTCTCAACTGTTCGACAAAAATGGACATTTTGAGTGGTTTTCTTTGGCCTTGGATGAGTCAACGGATGTGTCAGATACTGCTCAGGTGTTGATTTATATTCGAGGAGTAGATAAAAGCTATGAAGTGCACGAAGAACTTCTTGATATGTATAGTATTCATGGCACAACTACTGGTACAGATATTTTTAAAGGAGTTGAAATGGCCATTAATCAAAAGAACCTTCGATGGAAAAACTTGAAATGTATTACAACTGATGGAGGCAAAAACATGAGTGGGAAAGATAAAGGAGTGGTCGCTCTTGTGTCAAAGGCTGTAGAAAATGACGGTGGTTCAAAACCATTAGTCTTACATTGTATCATTCATCAACAGTCTTTGTGCGGAAAATGTTTGGATATGTCTGACGTTCTGAAACCAGTCATATCAACTGTTAATTTTATCAGATCTTTTGGGCTGAATCACCGACAATTCCGACAATTTATTGAAGAGATTGGAGAAACTGACTTACCTTATCATACTGCCGTACGCTGGCTTAGTTGTGGGAAAATCCTTCAGCGCTTTTTTGAACTTCGAGCAGTGATCGAAATTTTTTTGAATAAAAGCATCGTCCTCTTACTGAATTACAAAACAACGCATGGCTGTGGAAGTTAGCATTCTATGTTGATTTGACAAAACATGTGAACGAACTGAATTTGGGATTGCAAGGAGAAAACCAGCATCTTCCTGATTTATACACTAATATCAAATCATTCCGGAAGAAATTGAGACTGTTTCAATCACAACTACGAAGTAAATGTTTTTCACATTTTAAAACATGTGAAATATTTAGCCACACTACTGAGACTGAGTTTCCTATCGATTTTGCAATCGAAACTTTGAGTGCTTTGAAGATAAATTTTGATACTCGTTTCTCGGAATCAAATTAAGATTTTTCAGAATCCTTTTGATACTGACATTGAAACCCTAGCCCCGGAACTTCAAATGGAAATGATTGATCTACAATGCAGTGATATAATTAAGAACAAATATCAAAACTCATCTTTGTTGGAATTTTATAAGAGTCTTCCACTGACACAATTTGATAATTTGCATAAATTTGCTTGTGGTCTGTTTTCTGTTTTTGGTACTACTTATTTGTGTGAGAAAACCTTCTCCAAAATGAAGTACACAAAAAATGTTTACAGATCGAAATTAACTGATGAGCATCTTAAATCTCTTTCAATAATTGGTACAAGTAAAATTAGTCCACAACTACAAACTATTGTCAGTGGAAAATCTCAATTACATAAATCTCATTAGTATTTCATATGTCATTATGTTTGTTATAAGTTATGTGATTATTTAAAATGTATAAAATGTTAGTTGGATTCATTTCAATAATTTGTTAGTTATTATATACTGAAGTTAAATTTTCTGCATATTATACATGTCTTTACTCATTACAATTCTGTGTTTCTTTATCCAACTTATCACAAAAACAATAACAATAAGCCTACAAGAATGTCATGAGTTAGCGGAGTTAGCCCATGACCATATCAATGTGGATGTCATATTAATAATTATTCAACATAAAATTAGAATACTTCAGTAAACTAAATTTAATTTGCTATAAAAATTATTTGTTCTCTAAAAGGAGTTTTCAAGTATGCTAGCTCTCCGCGGGCCGGACAAAATATGTCCGCGGGCCGGATGTGGCCCTCGGGCCGTAGTTTGGAGACCCCTGCTTTAAGGTATAACCTAACTTTTGGATTAGAATGATTTTGTTGTTCTAGAAGTTAAATACCTAACAAGTTAGTACTTTCTCTTTTTATACTTAACGGTACTATTAAATTCAGATGGAAACTAATATAAAAAATTTTCACGAAATACAAAATGGGCTTCGCGAAGAATTTACTTTTGGATGATGAAGCTGTGCCAACAAAATTGAATTGTCAGGAAGATCGTAGATGACGGCTGTCAGAGCCTGGACATTCTCGAACAGTGTTCGCAAAAAGAAGTACTGACACAGCTATTTTTACATTTTTGAGTTCTGCAGCATAGTAGTCAGCGTTATTTTTAAAGAAACGCACAATCATAAATGCGTCCATCTCGGGTAGGTTTCTGTTATCGGCTTGCACAAAATTTATGTCCATTTTGAGGTACGAAACGGATAATTACTTTACTTGAAATATGTTTTTTTATATAAAATGGTCAAGAAATAGTTATTTAGATAGTTAAAGATCGAAAATAACACCTGAAAACACCCGCTTGTGACATTTATTTACTTGCAAGTGACGTCACCAAAGTTTAACCAATCACAAACCGTTTCAGTCGCTGAATTAATTTCAAAAATTTGATTTAATACGTATATTTTGCAATAAATATCATATTTTCTTATTATTAAGAAATATGCATCTTTATACTATTAACTGATAGGATGATCACAATTTAAACTTATTTTCAATAGTGGCAAATAGCCTATTTTTGCTAATGTACCTATCTTAAAGTCCAAAATTTCTGTCAATGACGTCGCCCCTTTTAGGTCCCCGGGTTGTGTGGGGTCAGGGAATCAATTTCAGTGGCGTATGCATTTTAGAAAATAAATGATAAAATTTCGTCAAAACATGAAAATATTTTTCACAAGCAAAAGTTATTTTTCTTAATTTTTGTTAATTTTCACCTCCTATTTTGGGTCATAGAACCAAATTTGAGATTTTTGGCGATTTTTCAACGTTTTCAAAAAACATTTTTTACTTTAATTTTACCTTCTCGATTTTTTTTTCACATGAAAAAAATAAAAAATTTTAGTCTTAACATAAATTAAAAAAGATGTAAAAGCAGAACGATGAACAATCCAAGTTACACCGACTTAATTCACCACCGATCTTGAAATTTCAAATTAAATACGATATTCACACGCATTGCTTCATCAAAAATATTCACTATATAAGGAACCGAAAGCTCTGAGATCATCAGCTTGTAGAATCCAATAACTATTTCGGGTCTTTCGTGTTTCATATTTAGGATTTTCATATCGAGAATATTTTTGATCAACCTTTAAAAAAACATAAAAAAACTATTACAACCTGGTAACAAGTCAACATTTTTAGAATTTCGAGTTAATTCGGACGTAAACGTTTTACCTACTTTTTATTGAAAATTAGGTTTTTTTCTTACTTTTTAAGTGTGTTTTTTTAAATATTAACATAATGAGTTTTTAAATTTGTTTTCGTGCAAATGACAGAATTTAAAAATTTGTCTAAAAAATGGAATTAAACAATTCAATTATTATTTTTTAAATACTATAAGAGGCGGCCAAAAAACAGCTTCTGATTCATGTTTAACAATCGAAAAGTAAAGAGTTTGCAAAAAATAGCGAAAAAATCGCATTCCATTTCCATTCCGAATAATTACTAATATTGATTTTTTGCCTTTTAAAACTGTGAATACCGTACGCGAAAAAACTTTTGTTAAAGTTGCACATATCTCTGCAGCATCCAAAGTGGTTGGTTCTGGATTTCGTTCCCGAATCCCATGTTAAACATTTTGAACATTATTCGTTCTTTTAACGTTAACTGAGTTTTTTTTTTTTTTTTAGGCGGATAACTAGTTAAAGGTTGGTTAATATTCATAGTTTACAGAATTAAAAGCACTTAACAACACTAAATCTTTATATACAATTATATACACTAAATAAATAAACTATTATAAAATTGGCACAAAACAATATTATATACTACAATTTTAGAAATTTATAATATTTAGAAAATACCCTGTATAGCAATTAAAATTTAAACTTACAAAATCTGTGCATAATCAATAATAACTAAATAAAATCATCGAACAGCACGAAAACCCTGTCGAACGCTTATTTTCAAGTCCTTCAAGTTGTAAACTAAGGAATGTGTGTTGCCACTTTTTTGTCTTCTCGATAACAATGATTTCAATACATATTAGCGTGCTATTTTTTAAGTGGGATCGATGGCTGGTGATTTATTTTTGCGAATTATGACAACGTGGCATGAAACTTTTGTCCGGTTTTACTGTTATTTGGCGGAAAAGTATATCATAGGTTTAAAAATCATTTACTAGTGTTAGATTTTATTCAGCCGCTTCGTCGGTTGGGTGGCCGGTATTAAATGAGTCGCTGACAGAAATTTTGGACTTTAGGTAGAATACTTGCTAATTTTGAAGAAAAAATACGTTTTTTAATTTACCGTTGCGGTTGCGCCATCTCGCGGTAGTTTTAGAAACTTGGAAATAATTTTTAGCTTTTTCTCTTGGCCATGTTTACGAAAAATATTTTTTTCCCCGACGATTGGATACATTGTTTCTGAGATACAGACGGCATCCTTTCTTATTTGGACACCCGGTATATGTCTATTTTCTATTGGGAGCATTATACAGTGTTGGCACAAAAGTTCACGAAAATGTAACTATTTTTTAATGTTAATTTAAAGTTAATAAAAATTTTATTCTTTATATTTTTTTGTTTCATCAGTCCGGAAGGCTGAAGGTTTAAGTACTAACGTACCGTAAGTATAATAAGTGTGGTAAAAATTTGTTTATTAATATTGGACTTAAATTTTTCGAGGTTTTGGGGGAGAAGGGAAAACTTCTACGGGAGGTAGGTTCCACAGTCTGGATCTTTGAGATAAAGAAACGAACAAAGTGGAAAGTACAGGGTCTCTTAAGTTGAACTGTAAAAGGATGCATAATAGTGGCACTACCTTTTGCTGTTGTTAGGAACTGCCGGAGGAATTGTACTGGTCAACTCCTTGAAGCAGAAGCTATAAAGCCCGCCGGTGGAAAGCTTTTAAAGCTTTTCTGTAAACGTGTGATCGTTAATAGGAGGAGCAGTTCTTTTTTTGAAAAAAATAAAGAATGCCTAAAGTTGTGGGAGGGCATTCCCAAGTTAAAAAACAATATTTAATAGTACTTTCAACCCCCAAAAAAGAAACCAAGGTTTTTTTGTGCACCCTTTTCTAAACAGTGTTCTATTAAATTTTTAAGGGCACATTTTAAAAAAAATGTATGAAGAACACGACTCAAAAGGCATTAAACCTTTACTTCACTTACCTATTTCTACCACCACCATCTGAACTCGAAGATATCATTGGGGTCCTGTCTCTGTTTTTCCCCACTGCGACTTAATTCCCAAACCTTTGTTTAAGAGCCAAAACTCTTTGTCTCTCTTGTTCAATAACCTGGGAACCTTAAACAAGAAAAAATTTTTTAACACAACATTTAACCGAATTTAATGATCAATTTCAAAATTTCAATACTTTGCTTTTCTGCGTTATGGCACTATTGAAGCCGAGGGGTGATAGGTTTTTTTCTTATTGAGAGTGATTACATCCGCTGTGGGTCGATCTACTTTCGGACGAGGAAATCTAGCTATATAGCCCCAACCTTTCCGGGTTGATGTTAAATGTTAAAAAAATGTCAATGCTACCCCAATATTTATTCTTACCTTGCTGACATAAATGCAAATGCCTTATTCTTTCGATTTCTTTTAAGGATTCGATAGTCTTTCTGCCCAAAAAATCCCCGACCATCTTCTATAATTTTGGGAGTCGGAAGTTACCCCTTTTCTGTCAATGTCATCTTGACTGGGGGGAAATTTTTAGCTAAAATTAAAGTTATTATTTCAGAAACAATTTTTTTCAAAAAAAATTTATTTTAAACAGGTTTAAGTAAGAATGGGCGGCGTTCGGCAACCCCAAAATAAAATTTCATTAAAATGTCAGGAAAGGAGTAAAAAAAAACGGGTTCTTCCCTATTTACACAATCATGTTTGCTGTCGCGAAAAAGGGGGCTATCAAGTCGTATCCCTTTTTTTTTGAGCTGTCAACTGCTGCAGTAAAGCTTCCCCAAAAAGCCACACAAAATGAAACTCTTAAGCTTTTCTTTAGATTCCATCTGAAGAATCCCTGAATTTTCCACTCTGTCTGCTATTCTTAAAGTGCAATTTCTTTATTTTTTTAACTTTGGAAGTCAAGGAAAGTTTAAAACTCGGGATTTTTTTGGAGAAGGAAAGTGGTTTGCAGGCAGTAAACTCATCATAGCCTACATTCTAGGCTGAAAAATCGGACAATGTGAAAAGTTTGATGCTTCTTCAGATAGACGGTAAAGAAACCCATAAAAATGACACTTCGTTTGGCCCTTATGAAAGATCTTAGGGGAAAAAGTATATTGGCTAAATCTTCAGAGCAGAAGCCGTGGATATACCTAGATATAATTTTAAAAAATCTCCGTGCATAAAAAACAAATTTTAAAGGACCTGTAAATTTGGTGGTGGTTTTAAATAATATTCTTACCCACTCCATCCTCCAAAAAAAACTTCTCCTGCAGCAATTTCTCGTTGAAGCTCTGCGACATATTATACTCGTGATCCCCCCTGACTTTGTGGTTGCTAACTATCCCCAAAAACTCATGTCAGTTATTTTCTTGAACGGCTCGTTGGGGGACGGTTTGTTAAACGATTCGTTGGGGGACGGGGTTTCTCCCCAAAATTTTTGACTTATCGCTTTCGTCACTTTCGCTCGAGAATTCTTGGTCGGTTCTTGGTTACAGTAGGAAACGAGCTCGTTGTCGATGGAAACTGCAATAAAATAAGTCTCTATAAGATTAAATCAAAAGTTTTCTAAGAATACTGACGCTTTTATTTTTATTAAAATTCCCTGACCATAGTATAAACAAGTCAGTACAATTGTTTTTCCTTTTTTTAAAATATGGCAAACCTTTGACGACACACCAAATCGGAGCGTGGGACGACTGGTAATTTATAAACTTAACGTTTCGTTGCCGTTGTTCTTTGTACAGGGTTATTCATTTTAAAGTAAACAGGGCTTAATTTTTTTAAATTTTTTTTACTTTTCTAAAAAAAAAATATAGCCATTTTTTGTTTATATATATATATATATATATATATATATATATATATATATATATATATATATATATATATATATATATATATATATATATATATATATATATATATATATATATATATATATATATATATATATATATATATATATATATATATATATATATATATATATATATATATATATATATATATATATAACTTTTACAGTAAAGCGCAGAGGGGGTGCGAACATAGGACAATCCTGGAACATTT
>JAHBCN010005199.1:0-57100 GCA_019359885.1 Listronotus oregonensis
ATATGAACATAATTGTTTAATAAATCAGTTTTATGTTTTTTAAAATTTTTACAAAACGTTGCTTTTAAAAAAATTTTACTATTTCATTATTCAAAAAATTAAAAACCTAAAACAAACACAACGCAAATAAAAAAAAAAACATATTAATAAAAATTAAAAAATTTTTAAAATTGTTAATAAAAAAAAAAAAAAACTTTTTTTTAAACTCCCCCCAAAAAGAAAATAACGATGTCTTTTTTAAAAAAATCTAAACCCCTTTTAAATTTTTGGTTTCCAAAAATTATTAACTTTTTGGGGTTTTTGGGGTCAAAAATTTTTAATTAAAATTTAATCGCTGGATATAATACACATCAGATTTATAAAATAACAAAAATTTTTTGGAATTTTACTACGTTTTCATGCGGAATTCAAATCGATTTGAGTCCTTTTAAAAGTTTTCAATACTGCTGAAAACCATTTTTTGAAATCGTTTTAATTTTTAAAAGGGGTCGATTGGGAAAAAACCCGAAAATCGTATCGGGATAAAAACCCCTTGAAAAACGATGCGAATCGTGTTTTATGGTATTTTCATGTTCGTTTTATAATTTTGTTCAAGTTTGTTGTCAAAAGAAGTGATATTTTTTTTTTTTTAACTTTATTATTAATTAAACAGAAAATGTCTTTGACAATATTGAGATTTATGACAGTTGAAAAAACAAATTTTTAAAAAATTTTTTAAAACATTTAAATACTGCACATGAAAACGATGACCAAATAAAAACCCCAAAAATGGATAAAATCGAGTTAAAATTCCCAAAAAAAAATTACCCCAATTTTTAAAAAATGACTTCACCCCCTTTTTTTTTCATCTTGAACAATGCCCCCAAAAAAGCTACAATCTGTAGTTTTAAAAAAAAATTTTATGATATATTTAATTGACCAGAGTCCCCCACCCCAATGTTACCGGTGGGACATATTTAAAAACACCCCTCAAAACTATGAAATAAACTGTTTAACAATTATGGGAAAAACCTAAAAAATTGCCATTTTTAAAAGGGGGGTGGTACTTTTTTGGGAAATTAAAAAAATTTTTTATTTTTTTAATTTTTAAAAAAAATTTCCCCTTTACGAAAAAGGATGTTAAAAAAAATAAATTTTGCTTAAAGAAAAAATCCCTTTTTTTTAAAAATAAAAAAAATTTTATTATGAAAAAACTGTTTAAAATTTAAAAAAATATGTTTAAATATGCAATTCACCCCTTTTTTTAAATTTTTTTAAAAAATTTTTTTCATTCACTAAATTTTATAATATTTTCTAAAAAATTTTTTAAAAAACTGATATTTTGAATCCCTTAACCTTTTTTGTTAGGGGGATTTTTGATTACATGTACCATAATTACTCTCTGACATGTTTTGTTCTAATTACTTTAATTTTGTTGACATTACATGTTTAATTATTAAATTTTAAATTTTTTTGTTGGTCGAGTATAAATTTTTCGAAAATTTTACAAAAATTTTAAAAAAATTAATGGCTTATTTCCCCCCGGGATTTTTAATTTTAACAACTTTTCATAATAACAATTTTCAAATATTATGAAATATGAAGGAATTTTCCTCCGGACTAAAATTCAATTTTTTTATTAAAAATTTAAAATTTTATTTTTTCTGAAAACTTTTTATGAAAAATAATTTTTTTAAAAAATAAAATAAAAAAAGTTTTCCATATGTTCCGGGGCAAAGAAACCCCTTTTATAAAAAAGTTGGGAAAACAATATTGACGTCATGAGTCCCTATAATGACAAAAATATTCACAATGCACGCTGACAAAGGCCACTACGTCTAAGTTCCAATAAAATTTTATATAAGAGCCAGTTCTATCTTTTTTTTTTTAATTAATTTTAACAGATATCTGACTGTTTTTGATTCCCCCAATAACCTGTAGATTACAAAAAACAAAAAACCAACCAGTTTTTTAAAGTAACTTTTTTAAACAATAATTTTAAAAAAGGGGGGTTTTTTTTTTTTTAATAGAAAAAAAAGTACTTAAAAAATCATTTATAAAGACCGTTTGTAGAAATTTAAAAAAAACTAAAAAATGATTTTAAAAATCCCGGTCCGACTATTTTTCACCGAGAAAGGCCGGAAAAACGCTTAAAACAAATTTTTTTAAAAATTTTAAAAACCCCTTAATTTTCAATATTAAAGGCTGTTTTTTGGGGAAAAGATAGCCCAAAAAAAAACTTTGGGGAAAAATTTGAAAAAATATTTTTTTTTCAATCACTATAAACAAATTAGGCCCTTACCCAAAAATCCCCTGAATTTGGCCCTTGGGGAAAAATTTGGGGGGTTTTTTTTTCCCCAAAAAAAACGGGGGGGAAAATTTGTATTTTAAGAGAGGGGGCCCCCATGCTTTTTCTTTGTGTAAATAAAAAAATTCAGAAACTTTCTGTAGAAATGCAAAAAATTTTAACACGTTTTTTTTTTGAAACTCTAAGGAGGTCTGTTTGTTTTTTTTACTCGACCAAAAAAAATTTCCCAAAAAATCAAGCCCAAAATTATCATTCGTAAGATTCATTTTTTTGATTTAAAAGGGATGGATACAAGCTCAAAAGAAATTTTTTTTATCGACTCCACCCAGGTTGCTGTTATGTATTTTTTACATTCTAGATAATCTACTTCAATGTACTTTTTGTCTGATTTGTTCCAGCGGCGACACTTGTCATATATTAATTTTTTAAAAAATTGAGCAACAATCACTGATTTGTTGTAGTACCTTTTTGGGTTTCAACAATTCCATCTGAGTTTTAGACGCTGTAGATGATGGGGGATAGATGTTTATTTTTTAAAATTTTAAGAAACCTTTTTAAAAATTGACTTTTCTTTTTTATTTTCACTATAGGGGCGCCCCCGTGGTGCTTTTTTTTTAAAAGGAATGCTCGTTTTTTTTATTTGGGGTTTTTAGTCATTTATTTTTTAAAATTTTGTCAACTTAATTTTTTTTAACTTTGGGAAATCATCTTCCCAAAAAAACAGAATAAATGTTAGACCTAAACAATATTTGTCCATCTCAATGGACTTTAAAAAAAAAGATTGTGCCCTGGAGGCACCCAAATTCTGAGTAATTTTTTTATTGAAAACCTTAGAATATTATATTTACTTACCTTCTTCAATAATTTGATCAATGCATTCTATAATAGAATAGCCTGCGCGGGGGAAATTTGACGTCACGCTACGGGGTATTACGAAGTGGGGCGAATTATAAATGTTTTGGATGGTACATAGAAAAATACAATTTATGGCTCAAAACATATTTTTTTTCTGAAAAATTAAAAAAAAAAATAGATTACAAATTTTAAAAAAAGCATAATAATAATAATATTAATAATAATATACTTTAAGATAGGTTTATGCATTAAGTAAAAAAAAAAAGTGAAATAAAATTTAGCCAGAAACAATGGCCTAATGTATACCGGTATTTACTGGGATATTTAACATTTAAAAAAAAATATTATACAATTAAAATACTACATAGTACTAAAAAAAATTATGAAACATAAAATTTTTGGCCCCTTTTTTTAATTTACAAATAATGTTTAAATTTGGGGCCCTTTAGTATTTAGTCACTAAGAAAAAAAGTAAAAAAAAATTTTTTACGGAAGTTTAAAAAAAATACCTATGTTAATTTTATTCAACTTCATTTCAACATTTTGAGAAAAAATAACATTTAAAAAAAATTAAGGAAATTTTTATTTATTGGAACAAATTAAATGATCGTTTTTTTTTTTCCCGGATATTATATTTTCCATTTAATTAATCCAAAACCCAAATATTCGAGAAAAATAATGATGCTTGAAAATCTAATGAATGACGGGGTATAAAATTTACATTTCCAAAATAAAAAAATTTTTAAAAAAAAATTGAAACTTCAAAAAACGTTTTGCGTTTGGGACCAAAAGGCTTTCCCCGGTTTTTTTGGCACATTTTTGGTTTAGACAAATATTTTTTGGTAGTGTCAAAAATTTTTTTGTAGATAAATATTTTGGTTAGTTTAAATGAGAAAAATGACTTATCGAGCTTTTAAATTTTCTCAAAATTTAAAAAATTTTTTAAACAGGGGAACGTAAATCATCAAGCATTTATAAATATTTTTAGTGCACATTTTTTAACATAAAAAAAAATTTTCCATTCAAATGGTAAATTAAATACTGTGATTTTGTAATAATTAAAAGGGGATTTTTTTTCTTTTCCTTCATTTTGATTTTTTTTTTCGAGCAAAATATATATATATATATATATATATATATATATATATATATATATTTGGTTTTTTTCTTGACCTTTTTTAATTTAAAACCCTTTTTTTTACTTTTTTTTTTGGGGTTTTTGGTAATTTTTTAAAAAAAAAACAATGTTTAATTGACGTTTCTTTTTTTTTTAGAAAAACCCCCTCAAAATCTAAAAATTTTTTTCTTTTTGTTTTAATTAACATGATGAATTTTGAGGAAAGTATGATTGTTAATTTGTAAAGTAAACACTTACCAACTATAAAAAAAAATTCAAGCACTAGATAACATTCTACTACATTTTTGTTCGGTAGTTGCACCCCAATAAAACAATTCTGTATAAATTAAACCCCGGTAATGCAAATGTTTGGTTATGGTTTTTAAAAAGGTAAAAAAAATTTAGTAAAAATTTAAAAAACCCCAAAAAAAATTAAAATGTTGGGGTTTAAATGCTTTAATTTTTAAATAATTTTGACAAAATTTTAAATCATCTTTTTTTTAAAATTAAAAATGTTAATTAAAACAAAAAAAAAAAAAATTTTTAATATTTGATGATGGGGTTTTAATAAATAAACCGAAACGTCAATTAAACCCTTTTTTTTTATTTTTTAAAAATGACCGAAAAACCCCAAAAAATAATAAAGTTTTATATATATATATATATATATATATATATATATATATATATATATATATATATATATATATATATATATATATATATATATATATATATATATATATATATATATATATATATATAAATATATATATATATATATATATATATATATATATATATATATATATATATATATATATATATATATATATATATAAAATCTGGACAATCTAAATTTTTTTCAGGGCCACAAGACATGTCATTTTAGTTACTTTTTTTACCCCCCTCAATTTGGGGGACGTATTTTTGGGAATTTTTTTTTTTTCAAAATGTTTTTTAAAATTTAAAAAAAAAATTTTTAAAAAATATTTACTGTTAGCATTAAAAAATACAAAAAAAAAGGGGGTTTTTATTTTATTAAAATTTTAAAACAAAAAAAATTTTAAACCCGCGGAGACGATACTCAACACATGATAACGTGACAAAAATATTTTGGGGTTTTTTTTAGTAAAAAAATAAATATACCTAAACGTGTTGAAAAAGGATATATAAAAACATTTTTTATTTATGATTAAAAAAATTTATTATGAAGGGGCTATAAACTATAAAATTTTTAAAAATTTGCATAAATACATATTTTCCTTTTTGCCCCAGATGTTCTTGTAAAAATTTTAATTAATTAAAAAATTTTTTTTAATTTTAAAGGGGTTTTTTTATACTTTACAAGTAACCAAAACATTTTTAATTTTCCTTTAAAAAAAAATTAATTTTGGGGTTTTTGTTTTTTTTTTGGATCGAAATCCTTTTAAGCATATAAACTTTTGGGAATTACCAATTAAAATTTTTTTGTATTTCTAGAATCAAAAAGGGTTTTTTTAGAATTTTTTTGGGTTTTGTAATTAAACATAACAAAAGGGGAAAATTTGTAGTTTTTTTTTATTAATAAAATATATTGTTACTTTTTTTAAAAAATGCCACTTAAAAAATTTTTGGTCCTTTTCATCATTTTTAAAAAAGTCTACTATTTAAAAAAAATCCCCCCCCTTTTAAAAAATAATTAGTACTTTAAATTTTAAAAAATTTTTGGGGGCGTGACAAGATATTTTTTTTTTATTTAAAAAGTAGTGTAGTGGGAAATTTTCATCTTTTTTTTGTAGTTACTTTTTTTAAGTGCATGCTTTTTTTTGCAAATAATTATGAATAAACACCTATCGCTGTAGTCACTTTTTTAGTATGCATTTTCCTGCAAGCGTATGAGTAAAGAACCTTTTTGCGGGGTTTAAATTTTTTAAATTATCTTCGTCAGATGACATGCTGTGATCGCTGTCAAAAAATGAATGATGAGGGGGTTTTTAACCCACTTTTTATATTTTTCTTTTTCCCGCCTCTTTTATAATTTTATCTGTATGTCGAACATAGTTAGACCAGTGCTCTGAGGAAACATGCTTCAAAGATATTTTCCAACACTCCAAAACATCTTTGATTTCATTAATACGAGAATCATAAACGCGTTTAGCCTCGCTCCATACGATTTCAATAGCATTGAACTGACAATGGTAGGAAAAGGTAACAATAACTTCATGTCCAGCTTCTTTTATTAAATTATCAACCAAACGATTTACTAGGTTTTGGTATCTGGCTTATTATCTTCCACAGTCTATCCAAAGTACCAAAAAGGGAAAAAAAGGAAATGTTCGCTTCCAGCCAGTTCTGAATTTCTCCTTTTCTCCAACTTTTGGTGGGCCAATTCTCACTTTGACGACTATGGTAACTAGCGTTCCCCAAGGAGAATAATTGACGGTTCATCCAAGCGGGGAAAAAAGAGCGTTTTTAAACCCTTTTTTTCAAAGTTTTCCGCATTCATACCCCCCATGGTAATCTCCCGTGTTTTGCTTCGATTTGAATACGACGGATGCATTTTCTACAAAACCATTTGCATCCAAAACATGTAAAACAAAAACCTGAAAAAAAAAAATGTTTGGGATATTTGGAGGCCTCACAAGGATTCTTTCTAAAAGTCACAAGATGTCTAGATAAATTCAAAACCCAGTACAAGACTATTTTTTAAGTTAAAGATGCTGCTTTAGAACAGCAAAAGCAAATATTTTTTTAATATCAACCAATCAACCAAAAACCTTGGTCGACCTTGGTTTTTAACCCTGCTAAAGTAGTTTGGTTAAATATTTAAAATAATATATAATTTATTTATGTTCCAAATCTCCCCTGCTTCTTTTGGATGTACTGGGAATACAGTAATCGTGATCCATAATCATTAATTAATCTAAAAAATTTGAAAATAAAAGCAAATAAAATTATATTATTTATCCTACACTATTACTTCACTTTTTAATAAATAAACACTTTACAAAACTAGAAAGTCCAAAAATAATATAAAACAAAGTCCAATACACACCTACTTTTACAAACCTCAAAAAACTATCCCTAAAAGCATTAAAAATAAATATTTTAGAATTCAATGTCGACAGTGCAAGGCCCGAACACTTAAAAATAATGTGTTATAAAATGGGCCTGTTTTTCCAACAGCTAAGCTAATCGACGGAATTTTTTACCCATAAAGGAACGATATTGAAACGGTCAAAGGATTAGGGAAGATGGATATTTGAGGTTAAATAATGTGTAAGATTTCTGTTTTTTTTAATTTACGAGGTCAGTATTTAGGAAATTGGCTAAATCGGCTTGTCATAAGAAACGTCAAAACAACAAAACTTTACAGTGAACCAAGTTTTTATATATATATATATATATATATATATATATATATATATATATATATATATATATATATATATATATATATATATATATATATATATATATATATATATATATATATCTTTTTCATTTTTTTATCTGCAAATTATAATAAATTCCGGGCGTTAATTCCGACCCTTTGATTTGATCGATATTTTTTCAGTTTTGAAACTCTTGAACTAAAATTGAATCCTATTTCCTTTTCCTCATAAAAAAAACTACGAAACTGGCGTGTTTACAAGACCAAGTGGATTTTAATAAAATGGTCAGATATGTCGCTACTGGTACTTATGTGATTAGTGATTATTATAAATCCATCTCAGTAAATAAATAGTTTTCATATCGAAAATAAATCACAGAATGAAATTGAGCTGTGTGAAAAATGGTGTCCACTGTAGTGGACGCGGCTCCCGAAAGAGTTAAGGAATGAATAAAATAGTATTCCTATTTTTCAAAAGTTGGATCTAGAATTTTTTGTTTTGGTTGATGATTTTAGCCTTGCTTCCCTTTTACCGCTGCTAAAATTTTACCTTGTACAAAAAATTTATTAGTATTCTTTTTTTTTTTAATGGGAACTTAATTACCTAAATTAAATCAGTTTATTTATTCTAAGACAAAACTTTTATTAGGACTAAAATGCATTTTTCCCTGAATAAATGTTAACATTTGTCTCAAATACCTATGATACTAAAAGGGCTAAATTAATAATATGCAAAAATATTTAAACAATTTATTTTTTAGTAATACAAAAACTTTAGGTCAAAATACTATCAAGTACCAAAAAATGGACCTTTCAGATCCCTCATGCAAGTATTTCCTTGTTAAAACTTTAAAATTAAATTTGAATCACCCAAAAAATTTTTTATCCAAACCTTCATTAGCTGGAATGGTCAGAAAATATGGCAAAAATCCCAAAGTACAAGGAAGGAAAAAGAGAGGTTTGAATGAATTATTCGGATTAAAAGTGAACCAGCTTTATCCTAACAAATCTTAAAGGCGCCGTGGATGATTCCGCACCGTGTTTCTTTTGGTGGAGAGGATACCTGGGTTCTGGATCCGAGGTTTTTGGTAGGATTTTGGGGAGATCAGATAACCACATTCTTTGATGCGTAGATTTTATATGTCAGCATATTTTAATAAAGCATTAAAAAAAGTTGTTTTGTATGTTTTTTTGCTTAATAGATTTTATGTAGGTTCCGGGTCCTGCAGCTCACCTCCCGTCTTATGTAGCACATTTATTATTCACTGTAAAATTTTCATATTTTGCAGACGTTACCTTTAACCCACGGTGCATTGCAGGAAAATAATTTTGGTTATACAGGGTGTCGCAAAAAAGTGTGACTCCCGATGGTCATTTTTTTAAATGGAATGCTCTGTATTTTTGTACATTTAGGTACCTCTTGTAGTCATTTATATTTCTCTAAAATTTTGTCAAAATCAGTTTAGTAATTTCAAAAAAAAAAATATAAAAAAACTGTTTTGCACCTAATTTAAAAAGTATAAAAATACCAATAGTGTGAATTTAAAGAATTAAAAAGGAACTTATTAATAACGTTTCAGTCGTTTTAGGTTATGTTTGGTTAATTCGAACGGTACAGGGTGTCCAAATTTTTCAAATCTTCAAATTTAAAAGCACTTTTTTTTCTTATTTTAAATATGAGCCCCTGTATATTTTTAGGTCGTTAGATGCAGAACTAAAAAAACAAACATTTTTCCAATTAAAAACCCTATCGAAATTTCTAACACATTAAAAACCTATTCGTTGAAAACTCATTATGGTATTAGTAATACCGTTGAATAAAAATGAGGTGGCTATGAAAAACAGTTTTTTCATTGGAGTTTATTTAACTAACTAAATCTTATTTTGACGTATTAAAAAAATTCGAGTAAATTATTATTATTTATTAATTAAATTAAATTAATTTAAGAAAAACCTTTAAATGTTAAATAAACCTAATTTTTAATTTTTAATACCTTTTGGCTAACATTTATGTAACTTTAACCAATATCTAGGTAATAATTAACGTTATTAGGAAACTCTAATATCAATAAATTGTTTTTCGAAGCCACCTACCATTTCTATCCAGTGATATTACTTTAGAAATAGATGTCAAAATGAGTTTTCAACGAATAACTTTTAATGGGTTAGGAATTTCGATAGGGTTAAAATTAGAAAAAGTTTGTTTTTTTATTTCTGCATCAAACGCCTAAAATACAGGGGCTTATATTTAAAATAAGAAAAAAAAAGTGCTTTAAAAATTTAAAAAAGGTTTAATTAAATTTTGCCCTTAATTAATTCCGACCGATATTGTTACTTAATGTTCCTTGTTTAATTCTATTATTCAACATATTATTTTTATACATTTTTAAATTTAATGGTGCAAAACGGTTTTTTTTTTTTTCTGAAATTACTAAACCGATGTTGAGAAAATTTTAGAAAATATAAATGACCACAAGAGGTACCTTAATATAAAAAATATAGAGCATTTAATTTTAAAAATGCCCCGTGACGTCCACTTTTTGTGACACCCTGTAATAACCAAAATTATTTTCCTGAAATCACGTGGGTTGGTAACGTCTCAAAATATGAAAATTTAATGAATAATAAATGAGGTACATAAGACGGGAAGGGAGTGGTACCATATATATATATATATATATATATATATATATATATATATATATATATATATATATATATATATATATATATATATATATATATATATATATATAAATATATATATATATATATATATATATATATATATATATATATATATATATATATATATATATATATATATATATATATATATATATATATATATATATATATATATATATATAATGTTTTGTCACACATGTTAACGTTTTTTTCTTTCGGTAACTGGTGTGTTCTTTGAAAATAACATATTGTTTGTTGACGTTTAGATGAGATCACACTCATCCTCTTCTCAAACTTTTTGGAACAATTCGAAACTGAACTAAGAGTTTAGTGTGTTTAAAAGGGGCTCAGTGCGTAAAGGGGAAAACAAATGAAGGAAAGAACTAGGGTTTTAATTATTTATTATACATTTTAATAATACAATCTTTTATATCAAAGAATTGTAAAAATTATTTTCCAAACAAAAATCAAAGAGTTGTAGAAAGAGGCTGACGATAAAAAATGTTTATAAACGAAAGTAGTGTTTTGATACAATTTCTTCAGAGTCGACGTGCATAATGCAGCTTCTGCTCATTTTTATCCTACTACCCTCTGAATTTCATAACAAAAAAAATTATAAAAGTAAGCCACTTCTGAGGGATACCCAGTATAGAAGTTGTTTAAAATTAAATTTCATATCCAAATGTTATAAAAAAAAAAAAATTTAAAAAATATATTCAAAAAACGGGAAAAAACCCAAAAAAAAAATTTTTTTATTCAGATTTTGCTCCCAATTTTTTTACGTGAATTTGGATAGAAATTTTTGGGAAAAAAGCTTTATCATATTCTTTAAAACCGTTGCTGGAAAAAGTCTTTGGGAAATTTAGTAACCGAGATAAAAAATTTCAAAATGACCCCTTTCATTTTTTTTTTTTTAATTTTTATTGTTTTTCTTCAAATCCATAATTTTTTTCCCTGTAAATGTGGGTTTACAATATGGCATAAAAAAAGAAAGCTTTTTTTACGATTTTTAAACGGTTCCCGAGAAAAGTTTTAGGAATAATAGAAACAGAGATATTTTTAAAATTAATAACCACAACTAACCACTTTTCCTATTTTGGCCTCGTTTCACTGTTATACTAAGTATTTGTTTATTAAATAAAAAAATTTTTTTTTTTATTATGACATCATTTTTTTTTTAAAACCTACGCAGGATTGGAAAATAGAAATTTGGTTGGTTTGCTAACTGAATTTTTTATATAAACATATTTAAATATTAAATATATTTAAAGGTTTTAATAATACTATCAAATCTTTCGGGGGTTTTTTATAAATATTTTTTTTATAATTAAACATTATCGTTCCACAATTGACGCTCATACTTTTTTTTCAGAACATGGACCAATTTTTTTCTATCCACGTAACCGGGCACCATTTTAAAAGTTGTAAAATGGGTTTTTTTTCATTCCCATTGTATGTATCTAAACCCACAGGAAAAAATATAGGATAAAGTTTGTGAAAAACCCCCTGGTTACTACCAGGTTACTACTAATTCAAAGACTTTTACCAAAACCGTATTAAAAAACATAATAACAGATTTTTCTGTAAAGCAATACTTTTATAAATTCACAGGGAAAAAAAGTAATGGGAAATAATTTTGGAAATTTTTTTGGGCGATTTTTTTGATAGAAAAGTTATTTTTTCTAATTTTGACTTTTTTTTTTATTTGTTTAATTCCCAACCAACTATACAGTTTATTACGGGGAATATAACATTAAAAAATATAACAATATTAACTTTAACAAGAACTCATTAATAAAACAGCAAATTAATTTTAAATATTTTTTATATGTATTTTAAACAGTGATAATTTTTTTATTTTTTCGTTATGGAGTATTGATCTCATTTCAAAATTACTTTCAATTTGAATCGTTTCTAATAAATCTGTTTGTCTAGTATTATGCCCAGGCAAGTTTACTAATATTTTTAAGTATGACATTGGAATTTGTTTTCTTTTAATTTCAGGGAATTAATGAAAATACATTTTAAGTCTTTTTAAAGGTGTTAATTTTTTTGAGTTTGCTGAATTTGTAATTTTGAGTGTACAAAACTATAATAAATATTTGTAAGCAATTTTAAGAATATATAATTCCCAATCTTAAACAAAATTCCTATTAAAGGTGATAGATAATTTCGAAGACAGTCTATATGTTTTCTGTAACTTAAATTTTCATCAATATATAATCCTAAAACTCGTAGAATAATTTATTTTTAAATGATATATAAAGAATTTTATCTTTTATTTGTTGTTTGCTGATAATTATATAGGAGGATTTATTTTAATTTAAAGTAAGTTTATTAAATTGTAACCAATCAAAGACCATGTTTAAATCATATTTATTATTGTCTTGAATTTCACTGTTACTGTTAGCAAAATTTAGGATGGTTGTATCATCGGCAAACAATTTTATAGTACCCTTTAATTTTAATGGAGGCATGGAATTTATATAAATTAAAAATAGTATTGGGCCCAAAATAGATCCTTGTGGTATTCTACAAGAAATTATTTTTGAAGAACTAATGTTTTTTTTTCAATTTTAACATATTGCTTTCTGTGTTTCAAATAACTTGCAAACCAACAATGAATTTTTCCTCCTATTCCCATATTAAATAATTTTTGAAGTAATATATCATGGTTTACAGTATCAAAAGCTTTGCATAAATCTAAGGATAACAGAGCACATTTCTTATTATGATCTAAATTTAATTGAATATCTGTTGTAAGATCTATTGCTGCTGCTTCTGTATTACTAAATTTACGAAAAGCGTATTGATTTTCCAAAAGTAGTTTTTGACTTTCTAAAAAGTTTACTAATTTTGTATTCATGATTTTATCTAAAATTTTTGAAAATACTGATAAAACGGAAATGGGTCTATAATTATTTGGATTACTAGATTCACCACTTTTAAATATAGGTGATACTTTTGCTAATTTCATTTGTTCTGGAAAAACAGATGTTTTAAAAGATAATTCTACCAAATGTAAAGTGACACTTTTTAAAACTCATTCACGTTGTTAAATATCTAGTTTTCATAACTAGTTACGAAAAGTAAAATTTTTCGCAACTGGTGATATAAAGTAAAATATTTGACAACGTCAGTAAGTTTTTAAAAGTTTTTTTATATTTTAAACTTAAATTAAAAAGTATCATATCATATTCAAAATTAGAAAAAATATTGTGGAAAACGCGGAACATTATTGTGCGACACAAAATCCCTGATCGAAAGAATGAGACATCGCGAGAGAAACTAGGGATTCTCGGCAAAAAAGAGCGATTTCTCGCCTTGTCTCGAGCCTTTGAACAAAAGAAAAATTAGTCTCTGGTCCCGGCGAGACAGAAATCTCTCGTTTTGGAGGCAAAATTAATTTTGGTAATCTTCTGGAGTGTTTATTTTTAACCTTGAAATTTTATTTTACTAGGGTTCTGGTAATACAGTGCCTTACAGAAGTCCCGGAACAGCCCCGTATTTCGCAAACGGCAAAAAGGAAAAATGTAAAAATTACTCTACATTTGTTTTAAGAGTGCATTTACGCTACACCTTAAGGGTCGGGCGAAAGGACGTGGAGACGGTGGGCGGAGACTAACAAACTCCCACACCATAATTTTCGTATAGCCGCATTAAAAATATTATATTTTATTTAGGTTCTTCCAAATTCGGTGTATCGATGCGATGTTGTTTCCGATTGCAAGCCTACAGGAGATAACGTTTTTCAGTAACTATTTTTCACCTAAATGACATAAATTATACACCATTTTAAAGGTAAGGAAATAATCTATGCCTCTGCTGTAGCGAATTTTTGAAATATGAGTCGAGTTAAGAGAAGATAGTATCTAAACATAACCGATTTTAGGGTGACTTTCACTAAAGGAAATATTAAAAACTAAATCCAAATTTAAAAAACTATTACAGCAGAAGCCTAGATTTATGTGTTGGCTTTCATATAGTTTTTGAAAATATCGATAACTTATACCGTTTTGGAGAAAAACATTATGCCCCGAATCCCAAATTGGATCCAATTTTCGCGGCGCGAATGGACTCTTAAGATACGCTCCATCTGATGATAATATGTGCAATTTTGCACAGTTCTCACTTTTTGAGATAAAGTAGGCAAATTGGTTTTTTTAAAATGCAATGCCAGGCTTATTATTATTACAATGAATTCAGCGCGCCGCTATTACTAAAACCTTCAAATAATATCAGAACTTTATTCTGCGTACTTTCTTAATTATGGCTGTTCTGCATTTTCATTCAAAAATTACAGAACTGACTCGTATTTTACAAATTTAATGTTACAAAGAAAAAATGTAAAAATTACCACACAGTGATATTAGGATACGCCCGATTTGATAATAATATCTACAGTCTTGCCAGTGTACACTTTTTAAGAAAAAGCCGGCAACTTTGTTTCTTTAAATACAAAGGTCATTTTACTTTTATTGCAGTGAATTGAGCTTGCCTCTATAAATAAAAACCTCCAAATATCAGATCTTTATATTAAGTAGTTCTTGAAACATTGCAAATCTGAATACAGGGATATTGCACAAACAGAAAGCATGGAGTGGTCATCCCGATTCACCGACTTGACACCTTTTGACTTTTTCTTGTGGGGATATTTAAAAATCATGTTTATGTAAAGCACTTTCTACTATATTTCTTTCGTTGACAATTTATTTATTAGTTCTTAAATAAAAGCAACTCCATGTCATTTAACTTTAGAAAATCCATTATTTGGAAATTATTAATTAATTTACAAATAAGTTATAAACCAAAATGTAGTAATTTTTGATTTATTTCTTTAGCTGTTTCTGACATATGCGGCAATTCTTGTATTTTTATAAAGAAATGTAAAGTTGCTTAGGAACTACATATTTTTAAAAACTCACATTTGGAGGTTTTTGTAATAGCAATGCGCTAAACTTAGTTCAATAAAAATAAACTAGGCATTGTATTTAAAAAAGCCAAGTTGCCTACTGTATCTCAAAAAGAGTACACTTGGCAACATTACAGATGTTATCATCAAATCAGGCATATCCTAAATCACTAAGTAGAAAAGGAATTTTTACATTTTTGTTTTAGCTGTTTGCGAAATATGAGACCGATCCGAGACTTCTGAAAGACACTGTATAATTGTTTCACAAAATGCATTCTACAATTTGATCAAATATATCTTGTTTCGATATTAACTGTTATTTGCCTTATTAGATATTACTACGCCAGGCGCCCTTATGTAGCTGCAGTTCTAGCAACCCTGGAGAGTGGTATTATAGTACCAGGGCCGCGAAATAATAGTACATTTAAAAAAATTGTAGTAGATTAAAAAAAATAAGCGTGTATGCCATTCTGGGGCCACTTTTTGAGCCAAACAGCCATAAGAGATAGTGGTCCTTACCTCTACTCTCCATATTTTATTGGGAGTGTCGGAAGCGTTTAGTAGTTGGCAGATGTTTAATCTACTTCCCGGTCGCGGGAGGAAGGATTCCTACTGTAGCACACCTAGCGGACATTAGAAGAACTCGAAACGAAAATGACGTCTCCGCATTTTCACGTCTGAAAAATAATTGGGTAAAATAAAAAGCCGCTTTGCTTACCAGAACTAACCATGACCGACCTTTTAGACAAATTCAAAAGCTTTTAGTTCTAGTCGGTCATGGTTAGTTCTTTAAAAACTTTTTTATCCCAATATATTTCAGACAGACACAATTTTTTGTTTGTGCGCACGTAAATTCGTATTCCTAATGAATAACAGAAGGTGTGTATCCAAATATTAACCATATAATAGTAAAATAGCAGAAAACCGTTTTGTAAACAATTACCAACGAAAGGAAAAACGCTCACTAAACAATAAAAATAAGGTTAGGTTAGGAACTTTTTAGGTTGCCTAAAATCTCGCTAGAGGCGTTAAAGTAGGAATCCTTCCTCCCGCGACCGGGAAGTTTTAATCTTGATGATTAATATCTGATTAATAAACTTGTGTTTGATTTAATTAAAGTCATTGATTTGTTGTATGCTAGGGGCGCTATATTAAAATGTACTCCACTCTCTACTGTATAGTATCAACAGTCATTTCGGCACCAAATGACAAACATTTTGAAATTAATTACGAAAATTTTGTTTTTCCGGTAAAAAATATGGTTTATAAAAATTACAGTAGATTTAAGAACTATAGTATAGGCATGATACTACATAGTACAAAGGAGTATATTTATAGTATGTCTACTATAATTATAGTACGCTTGCTAACCCTGTGGAGCTGCCGCAGAGCAGAAAGAAATTGGCCCCGGTTTATTTGGTAAAGTACGGAGTGCCGCGTTAATTATTTTGTTTGGCATTAAAAAATAACAAATAATGCGTTTTGGTTAAATTAAAATTTCCGTATATTATATTAATAATGTGTTTTGGTTTTAGCTATCTACACCGCTTCAGCCCAAACATTCCAAATAAAAAAAGTTGACGTTTCGAATCCTGCCTGCAAATATGTAATCGGCAAACTTGTACAAATTGACAGAGAACTTTTGAATATATCTTCGTTAATACCTCAGTTATCTGGAATGGCAGATAAATACAATGCACGTCCGTTGTCAAAAAAGAAAAGGTCTTTGTCAAATCTCTTGAACTTCCTAAATGATCCACAAGTGAAGAAAATCATAGAATATTTTGAAGCTGGACTTGATGAAGCCGCTCCTTGCTTCTTCTGGTTAAGAGACTACATCAAGTTTTGGGTCCATGATGTGGGAGCAACTATTCTTCTAGAACAACTACCTATGTTCTTCGACGCATAAATTCATATTTTTAATATAATCAATGGTTTTTAATAAAATTTAGATTTTTTTTCGTGTTTTTGTTTTCCTTTCATAATAGAAACTGCCTGGGATTAATTTATAGTAAAAAGAAACGTTATTGAAGATATTTCCAATATTTTTGTGGCGTAATCCTTTATTAAAAAAAAATATTTGATCTCGTCATGTGAGATCTGGTCCAGGCCCCATGGTATAGAAATATTATAAGAATACTAAAGTATTGTTGCTATGTTTCTTACCAGACCGCCACTTTACAGCAAAGTAATAGAGGATTTAAAGAAGCTTTTAATAACTAACTTAAGTTTTAACATTTTTTTTATGGACTCCCAATAAAATTTAAGTTTATTTTTTCTGTCCAAATACACGTTTAAAATAAAGTGTTTGTAGATACACTGGTGGCCTTGACCTTTTTTGAAATAAGCACTTAGCATTAAATATTTTTAAAGATATAAAAGTAAAATATGTACGTTTCAAAGACAAAGTAAACAATTTTTTTTTATATTTTGTATTTTTCAGTAACCTTCACTGCTTTTGCACAGAACTTTTATCAAATACCAAAGATCGACCTGACTGATCCTTCCTGCAAACACGTACTGAGTCAGGTTGTAAACATTGACAGGGAGCTAATGAATCTATCTGAACTCTTCCCCAGATTGTCTAAATTGGCTGACAAATACAGCGTTTCTGCAAACAGAGCTTTACTTCCAAATGATACACTTTCAGAACCAGAAAATGGAAACCAAACTGTGACCAAAACTAAGGAGAGACCAAAGAGGGGTCTGTCGGATTTATTGGCAATCGTTAACGACAAAACAGTTAAGGCAATTTTAGCGCATTTCGAAGCAAGTCTTGACCATCAAACACCATGTTTCCATTGGTTACGAGATTACATCAACTTCTGGATCAGAGAAGTTTTCGAAAAAGTTCTATCGGATCAAATTTCTATGTTTTTTGATGTGTAATTTAATAGATGTTGCTTTAGGATCAATCAAAATAAAGTACTGAAATCCGTAAATTTATTATTTCCACATTTTTTATGAGCCATATCCCGAACTTATTTGAACTATTCATTAAGAAAAGGGTGCGTAAATAGAAGAATTCAATTATTCAAATAAGTTCTGTTTTTAAAACCGTATGATGAACGTCTACTAAATTTTCTATAGATCCATAGAATTTATGCGCCAACTGAAAATGATGTTACCCTGCTGTCTGTTAAAGTGATGCTTTAAACTCTAAACTATTCGATTGGTAATACACATGCACACCGCTGAAATAAATATTAAATTTAGAAGAAATGAGTTTGACAACCTGTCGAAAAAAATAATATTTTTCAAATTAAATATAACGCAGCGACTCAGCTTCTTGACAGATATCCTGAAGGCAACCACAGTGGCAATGGATATTTTCTTTTTTTTTGACAAGAATCCGCTATCCGAGTCGAAAATAAAGGCGTTATTAGTTAATACCTTAGTTATCTGGAATGGCAGACAAATAAAATGAATGGCCGCCATCAAAAAAGAAAAAGTCGAATCTCATGAACTTCTTAATTGATCCACAAGTAAAGAAAATCGTAGAATATTTTGAAGCTGGACTTGATGAAGCCGCTCCTTGCTTCTTTTGGTTAAGAGACTACATCAAGTTTTGGGTTTATGATGTGGGAGCAACTATTCTTTTAGAGCAACTACCTTTGTTCTTGGACGCATAAATTCATATTTTTAATATTATCAGTGGTTTTTAATATAGTTTAGTTTTTTTTACGTGTTTTTGTTTACCGTTTATAAGAGAATTTGCCTGGAATTAATTTATAGTAAAAAGAAACGTTATTGAAGATATTTCCAATATTTTTGTGGTGTAATCATTTATTTAAAAAAAATATATTATTTGTATCTCGTCAGGTTGGATCTGATCCAAGCCCCAAGGTATAGACAATTATAAGAATATTAAGTTATTATTGGCATTTTTTTACCAGACCGCCACTTTAAAGGAAAGAAATAAAAGATTTAAAGAAGCGTTTAAAAATTAACTTAAGTTTTAACAATATTCTTTTATGGACTTCCAATAAAATTTGTTGAAATTAAGTTTATTTTTCCTGTCCAAATACACGTTTAAAATAAAGTATTTATGTATAAGTACACTGGTGAAAATAAGTACTTGGCATTAAATATTTTTGAAGATATAAAATTAAAATTTGTACCTTTCAAAGACAAAGTAAACACTTTTTATATTTTGTTTTTGTCAGTAACCTACACTGCTTTTGCACAGAACTTTTATCAAATACCAAAGATCGACCTGACTGATCCTTCCTGCAAACACGTACTGAGTCAGGTTATAAACATTGACGGGAGCTTGGGGAATCTTTTTTGAACTCTTCCTAGATTGACTAAATTGGTGACAAAATAGCGTTTCAAAAAACAGAGTTTTTTTTTTCAAACAGACACTTTCAGAACCAGAAAGGGAAAAACCAAATTGGCCGGGGAAACTAAGACCAAAGGGGGGGTTCGATGGATTTATTGGCAATCGTTAACGACAAAACATTTAAAGGGAAAATTTTAGGCATTTCAAAGAAGTCTGACCATCAAAAATGTTTCCATTTTACAGATTACATCAACTTCTGGCAAAAAAGAAGCAAAGTTCTATCGGATCAAATTTCTATGTTCTTTGATGTGTAATTTATTAGATTTTTTTAACAAAAAAAAAAATTTTCCCGTAAATTTATTATTTTATTTTTTTTTTTATGAGCCATATTCCCAACTTATTTAAACTATTCATTAAGAAATAAGTGCGAAAAGGGGAATGATTTAAATAAGTTCTTTTTTTTAAAAAACCGTATGATGAACGTCTCTACCAAATCTTCTATAGACCTTAATTTTAGGCCCAAAACGATAAGGATGTCACTCTGCTGTCTGTTAAAGTGACGCTTTAAACTCTAAACTTTTCAATGGGTACTACACATGCGAACTGCTGGAATAAATATTAAATTTAAAAGAAATGAGTTTAATAACCTATAGAAAAAAATAATATTTTTAAAATCAAATATAGCGCAGCAACTCCGCTTCTCGACAGATCTCCTAAAGCAACAACAGTGGCGCTCCAAACCGACACTCCTAGCGCGCCGCTATGAAGCGTCACTCCGCGCCAAGAACGTGAGGTCGGAGTGTGGAAGCCAAAAAAAGCGACACTCCTGGACCGCGCGCCGGGAGTGGGAGTCTGGAGCGTACGCGCGAAAACCCTTCGTGTAATAGAAAATTTCCCATTACCAGTACGGAAATGGCGTTTTTCCGTGCGCGCGTGACAAACTCTGGGTGAGGCGCAGAAAAATACGTGAAGTCATGCAAGAAGGAAAAAAATCCATTTCTGGACGTGTAATGAACGATATTTTTTATTATATTTTATACCTAAAAACAACATAAAAAAAAAACATGGGAAAAAAAGATTTAAAAACTTCGATTATTTATTTTTATTTTTAAAACAGAAAAAAAATTAAAAAAAAAAAATCACAAGCTTATTAAATCTAAGAAAATTAATTTTGAACGGAAGTTATGATTAATGGTTATATTTATTGTAAAATTGTATTATTGTTGAAGTTTTAATCCCTTTTTTTTTTTTTTTTAAAATAAAGATGTTAAAGGGAAAAGTTGTCAATTGTCAATTTTTCTTTGTATGGATTTTCTATATACCCTTTCCCTTTCTTTGGGAAGAAAGCCATCCCCGGTCTTTTCAAAGTGAGCAAATCACCGCCGTTTTTCCAACATGGTAGCCAAAAGAACGCCATAGCCCATGTCCGGTATATTCTTCGTGATTTTTTACTTTTTGGATTTTTTGGAAAAAAATTGGAATACCACTGATAGTTTACCCAACATGTTGAGCGTAACATATTTGGTTTCGGTATGCAACAAATAATCTTCTACCCCATATTTTTTTGGGGGGAGATCTGCGTATTTACGGTAAAGTGTACAGGGATTGAAAAGTAGTATTTTCAGGTAAGTATAATAAAAAAACAATATAAAAAAAAGGGAGGGCGCGGGAATTTTCGCCTCGAGGGGGAAATCCACGCGCCGCTTCATCTGGGGTAACCAGATCAATTAAATACTTTAAAGTAAGTGGACGCCCTTAACACGAATTCAAGAAAAAAAGGGCTATTGCTTGTGTAACGCTGTATATAATATGTGAAAATAAAAAGAGAACCCTGCGCGAAAAATGTGAGTTAAGTAGTGGAGATTGAACAGAGAATGATTTGGCCTTTCTTTACTGAGGAAACTCAGAGAAAAAACCCGAAATTATAGAAACTACTTAAAATGGACGACCAAACGTTTCAGATTATTATAAATTTAGTTTGCCTTATATCACAAAAAATACTATTATGAAAAGTTTAATGCAGAAGAACGTTTTACCGTTACTCTCACTTTATTTCAACTGGACAAACCAAGATTATTTTTTTTTCTAGTATCTTAGCATCTCCTTGTGTTGTATTTGTTCAGAAACATGTTGGGCTATTTATACTGAAAAATTTTTTTTACAAGTAAGTTTTACAAAAATAAACCATATTCTTTATAAACTACGTAATTTTGAAGAAAAAAATAAATTTAAAATATTTGTAGTAAGAATATTTGAATCCAATACTTATTAATTCCAAATTTGGTATGGTCTAAGGGAAAATGAAGGTCTAGAACGTTAGATTGGAGTGTGTGGGGGTTTGTATCATAAGAATTAATGACGATGAAAAGGGTCCGAACGTGCACTCCTGCCACATCGCTCCCACTCCACACTCCTGGCATCTCGCCGGCCAGCATTTACACACACGGGATTGGAGCATACGACTGAAGCGTTCGCTCCAAAACTGTGGAAAAAACTCCGTGTGTAAACGGCCCTTATGGTCATTACTCTTTCTTTTTTGACAAGAATCCGCTATCCGAGTCGAACATAAAGGCGTATTCTCACAGTTCCTTTTTGTTTGATCAACTTTGGTGGTCCATTAAAATTAAAGGAAACTGAGGAAAATAGTTTTTTTTTAAGTAACGACAAGTGCATTTGTTCTAGGGTGGCGCCGTTTTGATCGGTTTTTAGTATATTGTAAAAACTACAAAAAATAGAGAAAATTTGATGGCACATTCTCAAGTTTAATTTTTTAAACAACTACAGCGGTAAAGAAAGATCGCGGCCAACTTAATTTGTCTCGAAGATACAGGGCTTTTATTTAATTTTGACGATTTCTGTTCACCTCTGTCTCTCATTTTTTTTATCAATTACGGTTTTAAAGATATAGCGCAAAGATAGGCTTTTAAATGGGACGCCGGGTATATTATTTGACTGTTTGTTTCCCAAAAAAATACCTATTTATTAATACCACATACTTTATATTTATTTTCAATGGTAAAAGATTAAGGGGAAAACCTTGTAAGATTTTAATTTTTTACACCTTGTATAAAATTAGGTATCTACATTGCAATAAACCCATCAAATAATAAGTTGCCTACTTTTATAAAAATTATAAATATTATTTTTAAATTATTAGCTAATTGTCTCTATTTTATTCATTTTTAAGATCAATTAACTAACAATAAGTAAGCTGTGCAATAAGTATGTATTTTGTTTAGTAGAAAGAAAGTTGACTTAGAAACCAATGATCGCTAAAATATTTTGTATAATATTTAAGCAAGAAATAAGAATTAAATACTGCTAGTTTTTTGTGTTCCTATATTTATTTAAGTTTAACTAAAATGGAGGTTTAAGATTTGGAAATATGTAATATTATTAAATGTTATACTAAGAGCGGAACAAAAATTGCAAATGCTTTAGAAATGTTGTTGGTTGGTTGGTTGGTTAATATGTTTTTTTGGCTCTGGACCCTACGGTCTCCTTTCCTGCCAGCTCATTAGGGGTGGCCACGTCTTTGTCTGGCTCGGAACCATCACGTGGCCACTAAGAATCTGTTCCCTTTCCGGACACACGCTGTGATGAGGCCACAACGTAAGCTTTCCCAGAAATTTTTCACAAAATTATTCTAGACTTTTTAAATTAATTTCTTATCAATGCAAGGCACAAATAATGGTGGTCCGACCAAGAACTGCTACTGGTATTCCGTATAACCGCTTTCTGTCAGTACTGCCTCTTCCTGCTGCGTGCTCATCCACCTTCCGCCATTTGAAAGGTACCTCGTGACTTCACAAAAAACAGAAAGGGACAGGTTATATGAATCTCCCGTTCACAGCGCTTAGCTCCAGAAGAAGGACTCCACTATTCGGCTAGAGTCTCTCCTTGACCCCCGAGGGTAAAATCACAAGATACGGCGCCGCAGCCGCCCTTCCCGGAAAAAGCTATGTAGCTTTTTATCGCGCAACTTCACTGTTCGGAGGTCAAACAGAAACTGCTTTACAAATGTTCTTTTCTAGATATCCAAAAAGAAACTCGCGTCTAGAGAAACCCGGATAGCCATATGGCTGGCGAGCTTCTTGACGGTGTTGACACATGAAACATGCTTTATTATGCAAACCGAACAAGTTGTTAAAAACAAAGAATGGGTCTATTCTAATCCGTCTCCGCATTTTAAGTCTTTTATATAAGGAGTGCACAATTTAAATATTTTGTTCCGATTCTTGATGTCTTTTTTTCATAAAGTGTGTGGTATCGATAATGAGGTAATTTTATTTTAAAACGAAGAGTACAGGGTGTCCCATTAAACAAAGCAATCAAGCACGTGGACAGAGAAGGAAAGGTTATACTTTGATTCAGCAAGAGTGCCTCTAGAAAGTATATGCTCGAAGCTTTAATTACAAATTTTTCTGGCGACCTCTGCTGTCCAAAGATTGCACACAAATGTTTAATTCCTGCCATCTAGCAGCCTAACTTATAATTTATTTCAAACGAGTTTGCTACTGCTACTCTTCAAGTCAAGTAGCTATAATATTCTATATACCCTATATACCTCTAGAGGCAGCGAAAGAGAAAGATGAATAAGTAGGTGTATAATATAATAACATTTTACGGATCGGACCCCTCGCTGATTTTAATGATTTTTTTTGCATTCTGGGGTTTTTCGGATGCTGATAACGAATCTAAAAAATATCCCGACAACCTCTGTTTTTTAAATACAATACTTCCTAAAATTTCTTCTTTTAATACTGACTACCATTAAATGGGATCATACGCTCATTAGCTACTACAAATAAATTAAAATTTATAATATTTTATTTATTGTTTTTACTAAAAAACACCTGAAATAAATCCAGTTTTCCTTTCCGACACTTACTTAATTATGAATTAGGCAACCATTTATACATCATTTAAATAAAATCTGCGGTATTTAACCGGAATCATTTGAGGTGTTTTTTACTAAAAATGAGCAATAAAATATTGTAAATTTTAGTGTATTTGTTTAATATAGAAGTGCTTAAATTAGTGCATGTTTCCATTTGATATAAGTACCTAATCAGTTTCAAGATGGAAGAATATTAGCAAGTCTTGTCCGTTTTGCGGTTAGTCCAATTGGAGGCCTCATTAGTGATAAACCAGCTGGTTTTCTTTTTTTAGATTCTTAATTAACGACCTAAAAAACCCCATATGCAAAAAAAAACATCAAAATCGGCGAGGACTTCTATAAGTAAAATATAACCCCATTTCTCGCGCTTCAACGTGCTGATTGGTCGTTGAGAGCAGTATATATACCTAGCTCTGCATGTTGATTGCTCGTTTTGTCTCTGTCGAATAATTAGCATGCTGTAAAAAAAGAAAAGGGTTATACTGTGGTTCTTCTCCCTCTTTCGCACGCTTGGTTACTCTGTCGAGCGGCAAGGCTGCCTCTAAAAGGTGTATGCTCAAAGTTGGTACTATTAAATAATATTTCGTTTATATAAACCGCATTCGTCAATAATATTAATCAAACCTTTTACAGAAATCTGTTTTATTTACAAAGTCAAAAACCAAGACGTTTCACAGACAGACAGTCGTTGACAGGACATCTGCACCTCCCATGTCTGATAAATAGAGTTGTTTTTCACAAAATTATAAAATAGTACTTATTTATAAAATAAGTGAATATGATTCTATTAGAAATAAATAACAGGGTAGTGGAAGAAACACTTACGTTAAAAATTAAAAACGCACAAAACGGGTAAGTCGAGCATTAACCACTTTTTTTGATATTTGGGGAATTGGGCCGGTTTGTCTGGGTGAGGCGTTGTTATTTCCGATAAAATTTGGCCTCTATTTCCTGTTTTAACAGTTTATTGATAACTTTGTGCAAGAAAAGCAGTAAAACAGGAAAGAAAGCTATGACTCATCTTTTAGTACCCAAGACAAAATCTGAGTAATCCTGGGGATCAAATATAGATATTTATGTTTTTAAATTTTCAGGTTAAAAAATGAGAGCATAGATGTAACCGTGGCCGATTTTGACGGTGTTTTATATCATATTTCTAATATTAATGGAGATAAATCTAAGATAAGGGTAAGTAAACATGAACAGCACATTCTTTTTGGTCCTAAATATAAACATCATAATAGGTATTTAAAGATAAGAGAGCATAGATGTAACAGTGGCCGATTTTGACGGTATGTAATATCATATTTCTAATATTATTGGAGATAAATCTAAGATAAGGGTAAGTAAACATGAATAGCACATTTATCTTTGGTCCTAAAGATAAACATTCAAATGTATATTTACATATTTTTAAATTAATGTGTCCCATGTATAGGGGATTAGGAATTTTATGTCTGTTTTATACTGTCCACATGCAACAAATAAAAAAAATCTTTTTAAAACAGTGGGTTACGAAAATTTTTAGTGTAATTAGGAAATTCAAGTAAAAAATGCATTAAAACTTTTCTGTACCACAATACGCTATTCAATAATGAATTTTTGGTCCAAGAGGAAGTTTCACAGCCATTAAAATGAATAGTTAGTTTTGGTTGGTTTTCTTTATTCCTTGAAACATGTTTACTGTGCAAAAAAATTACATTTGACTTATTTTATGCATTTGAAATAAAATCTTAGCTTTTACTGACAAGTGATTGCAGTCTTATTCCTAGATGATTTCTCCGGGAAAACATAGCTTTTGGGTCAATAAGAAAGCTAATAACTTTTGTGTTTGTTAGTAGGTCACATTTAGGTCAATAACAAAAAAAGTAATAAGACCAAACAACATCCATTTAAACCGAGATTAAAACAGAAGTCTTTTAAGTGCCATTTTTAAACTTTAAAAAAGGTTATTAAAACTCTAATATAACTTGTTGACTTGTTAAAGATGCACTGCATCATTAGCATTAGAGCATGTATGTCATATTTATCATATCTTTGGTATAGTATAATAGTAAGTGTTATCTCTTGTTCTATAAACAGAGTGGATAAGTTTTGTCAGCTGTAATATGCAAAGTCATTAGGTCTATCTTAATTTATGTATAGCCTATAAGAATATATCCTCATTAATGTAATTAAACTACTGAAAGGCTTAGACCTGCAAAAGTAATGTGGTACTTTTAGCACTTTTACACAAAAAAATTTGCTTTTTATTTTATACAGCAGTAAATCAATATTACTTTTTAGAAACTGTCTGCAATTTTGTTAAGTATGTTTCTACTCATGTTTTTATTTAGTACATATAAAGCTGAGGTCACACAGTTCAGCATAAAAATAGCATGTTTGAATTATCCCGCAGCCACAAGGTAGTAGATATTTATATCATAAATATAAAAAAATACATAGAGATCTACACCTTCTTTAATGGAAAATTGTTTTATTAATTAATTTATTATGTGAATTATGTTTAAGCATCTAAGATTAATAAAAATATCAATCAATATCAATCTTTTACCCAAATCCTTTTTTTTATGGCACTTTGTCGTACTAATAAATAAGCCACGGCTTATTTTCTTTGATTACAAACACCCATATTTTAGTAAAATTTCTCCAGTTAATATTTTTATAGTTATAACATTCTATACACACCTATCAAGTCAAAGTGTCGAGAAATACTTCATGCTGGTTTCGGATAAAAGTGGCATGATAAAAAAATGTGTGTCTGAACATCATTTAACTTTTCATAATACCTGCAGTTCTTAAGGCAGCTGTAGCTGGAAATACTGCATACTGCATGGCTTCCTGTTTTGTTTGTGTGTTAAAGTCAAACCTTATTATTGTTATAAGAAAAAAAAATTCTTAACAATGAATAAATGTGAACACAATGCAAAACTTTTTAGCTTAAAGCCTAAATACCAATGCACTGTGGGTGTCTTGAGAAAGTATATAAAATTACTTAATTTAAAACAATCTCTGAATTTACTCAATAAAAGTAACATATGACATTCTGTAGTATAGCTGTTTATGTTATATAGTATTTAGAATCTAGATAATTTTGTACTGCTAAAATTACTTCTAACAAACAATATTTTTGTAAATTTTTATCTTTTATTTCTAGAGTGTTGCAACTGTGTATTTTGTTATTTTTCTATTTTTATAGTGTCCAATCAAAAAAAAAAAAAACTATATATTTCTTTTCTATTTTTAGAATACTTTATATGCTGTTTTTAGAGCTTTAAAGACTTTTAAATACTCATTGTGCTTATTTTAATGGTTTTTGAATTAAAACACAAAAAGTGTTAGAAACTAATTTCAAACTATTTTTCTCAATATTTTGCTTTTTGAATTATGAAATTATTTGACCAGAGGTACAGTATTTAATATTGCAGACTTTTTAGAAATTCCAATTAATCACATCTTTGACTATAAAAATTAGAGTTAACACAGTGATCTCCATTTACTTGCAGACAGCCTGTTGGTAGCACTTGGGAATTCTGAAATCGAACGAGGCATTAACTAATGTTTTTGTGACAAACACTGTATATAATGTGCATGCCTATTGTTGGCTAAACGTTACTGTTTTAAATTTTGTCCAGGACACTGAAAAATAACCTTAGTTTATAAAAGTTTGTTCTAAACTTGACAATATGAGGTTGCGAGTTTTATTCTATACAGGAACACCAAAGAACCCAGTCAATAACGTCTACAGTTGTGGCTATATATTTGTTATTATTATTTTTATTGATTTTCAAGTAACATGTAAACAGGTGATATTGTGTTCACTTGATTTTATTTTTTTTTTATGCCTGGTTTCTATAAGCAAAGACAATTGTAGTTTCACTATAGACCCCCAAAGCAATGCTAAGTTTTTGGTAATAGGATTGGACGCTCGCTTGCTGGAGCGAGCTTCCATCAGGAGAAAATATGTTCATTTGCTTCTATATAAACGAACACTGTTGCCAAAGCTATAATAATGGTAACAGTAAGTAATTATTTTAACGAGAAATATGCCAAACTTATAATAATAATAATTAAAACATTTTCTTGCTGTTTTTTTGTTGTTTTTTTTTTTTTTTGGCCTTGCAAACGAGTGCTTTAGCCACGGAAATACTTTGATACTGACAATAAGATACATATATTGACAGGGTCACACACTTCACGCCCAGGGGTCGATCAGGGCGACTTTACAGATAAGCACATTACTTGGTAGACCACAGGTAAAAAGGATAGTACAATATTCGCATTGAAGTGAGTCCAGGGCATTTTCTTGCTGTTTAATAATACAATTTTAATTTTGTAAATTTTTACATTGGATGTATATATATGTCTTTATATATCCGTCTGTTTAAAATTAAACATAAGAAAATGGACAAAAAAATGTTATGAAAAGAATGAACACTTTGTTAAAGGTCAGTTCAGTGGATGGAAGTTAAAAGAAATTATACTATTGACAAATATTTTTAGACATTTTCATAAACGCACCTTAAAAACGTCAGTAAGAATACACATTTTACGTCCTATTATTACCACTACAGAAAAAACACAGCGCTGAAATAGCAACACAAAATGCAAGACATCCAATAAAAATTAAAGATATTTAACTTTAGAAAATTAGTCATTATTATATAGTTAAAATGTGAAAAAGAATCGATCGGACCGTTCGATTTCGCAATAATAAGTGAATATTAATTTTTGTTGTATAGTTTCAGTATTTCTTGTTAAGTGTAAATGTCATAAAATAAAAAATATAATTAAGAAAAAAATAAATCATATTAAACATCATGTATCCTATCAACTACAAATATATTTTTAATCAAATTTAAATTTTTCAAAGTAAAAATTTACATAATTAAAATTTTAGTATTATACAGCAAAAAATATCTTTATTTCAACGAATTTGGCCTATTTCCCACAGAAATAATTTCTAATCACTGTTTTTATTGTATTTTCTCCTGATGGAAAACTTCTTACCAAAAAGTTATCATTGATTTGTGTGTCTATAGTGAAACTACAATTGTCTTTGCTATAAGTAAATGTCATTTCATTGTTTTGTATGAAGTGTTTTATGGTGGTCTTTGAAACAAGCTGTTACCCATTTAAAGAAAAAAGTATTAATATTTGTATTATTATTGTTATGCCTTGAGGTCGGTTTGGACTATTTAATGGTCAAATGCAAAGCTATGTCTACTGTTCTTTTTAATATCTGCTTTATTTAGGTATAAAAATGGACTTTTATTTTATATTAGTTTAAATTTAAAAAAAAGACATTGAAAAAGTTGATTCACTGTAATAGTAATGTATAAAATTATTTCTTGGCTGAATGAGAACTTAAATATGTTATGATGTATCCAATGATTTAATGATCTCTTGGAATTTAAAACCTCCATTAAACTTTTTCATATGTTAATTAAAAGGAATGATAGTTCTTTTGATTTTTAATTTGGCTAGAAGCACTGAAAAGTGGGCTACTGTAATTTGTCCAATTGCTAGGCGCAAAAACCCCTCATATAAAAGTCACAAGCATTTTACTCACAATATGCCTACCAACTCTAACTTGGTATAAATAGGCGCCACCTTGATGACTTTTCACCTAAAAAAAATTAAATCAAGAAAAAAAAAGTTTAAACGTAGGTAATTAAAACTAAAGAAATAACACCAACTGTTGCAAACATTTACAACAGAAATCCAGGAACTGTCTGAGTGCGACGTGGCAATAGGCTTCTTGCATAAAATTTATTTTGAATAAAAAATGCGTTAGTTTCCGTCCTTTGCCTATTTAAAGACCCTCTGTTAAATATCCTTTTTCACAAAAATTTAGTTTTTTAGAGTTTATGTCTGGCCCTTTAAATCTGACGTCAGACCCAAACGACTTGCGATTAGCCGAGACGACACGAAGCAGATGCCTGTGTCCAGTGTTAGTTTTTGGTAGATTTACCCTAGTTTTTTGTAAAGTCTGGTAGACAACTTTTCTTTGTAGATGTTAAGCTTTTTGTTATGTTCCAATAATGATTACAGGGATATGAAACTAGAATGTCTAGTACACTTGCATGCTTCATACAGCAATGCAAATAGTGTGTCAGATAATACTGAAGAAATCTGGCATAATATGGTAAGCCTAATAAGGGATAACGTTAAAAAATTGAGATACTAAAACACCTCTAATTTTGGAAAACAAATGCTGCATTTGCTTGTTTCGAACGTAAAATATGTAAGAAATTTTTCGGCTTTTAATCGCCTTAAAACTGACGAGCGTAATAAATTTTTAAATAAAAATACCTCCTCGATCTTATTTGCCAAAAAAGATTTTAGGGAAATTGAGAGTTGGATCAAATTTGATCTAGATTTCCAGAATTTATTTTTTTTATTATTAAATATGACAGTGATGGTAATTAAAAGAATATATATTTTTTTCAATTTAAAAGTATCATAATTTTTACTTTATATTAATTTTTATTTGTATAATATATTTGTGTAAAAATTACATATCCTTTTATCGTATTTTGTTTTTTTATTGCCTATGAAATGAAACGAAAATGCGAATAAATCACATCAAAGAAAAAGTGGTAAAAATACATAAAAACTAATCCAAACATTAGTATGGAGCAAAAAAATAAAAAACCTTTTTTTATGCAAGTTAGTATATAAAAAAACCCAAATAAGAAACAGTTACGTTAAATCATTTTTAGTAGATTTAAAACATCCGGTAAATCCCCTAAATAAAATGAGGCAAGGCTACCTATGCCGGCATGGTGAAATTTAGCATCTACATTTATTTTGTGTTCGTAAATGGTGCATTATGACGTCATAGGGCATTTAAATGCCCGGATGTTGTTTTGGCGTGGGCGTTATATGTTTGAATTTAAAATTCTTATAGCTGTGTTATAAAGTCTGGCATTAAAACATAACTGGCAGGATCGTTATTTAGGTATAAGGGGTTATTTTTAGCCAATAAAAAAAGGTATGTGGAAGAGGCCTATGACTGAACTATATATTTTCAAAAACCAGTCGCCCAACCAAGTTAACTATATTTTGTATTTTTTTGTTGAGATGTTTAAACAATATTTTCAAATTAATTTTCGTCGATATCGATTATGATATAGCCAATGCAACCTTATATTTTTAAGAATAGGTTCTGTTCACCTTGTATCGTTCGGTTTCGACGTTTTTTTAGCTTCTCCTAGTATGATTAATGAAACCAATTATATTAAGAATAATTAATCATACATAGTGCCAGGAGAAAAATATACAGCGTGATTTAATCAATAGAGAAATACACAAGTTGTAACGGTGGCATTTAAATCATATGTTCGCTTGTCACAAATGATAGATGATCTTATCTTTTTTTCAATGATGTGTAACAGACAGAGACTTCGTTAAGTCAAGAAAAAGTTGCGCAGATGCCTAATCCTATGCAGTTTACAAATTTAATATTTTTTAATACTTTAGAACTTAATTAAAAAAAAAAACAAAAATTTATTATTCTTAATTTTTTTTGTGGTTTTTGGCTTTAGCCATCCAGCCAGTCTCACAGTGTAAAATTATATAAACAGTTATTTATAAAAACTCTTTGTAATATGATTTATTTTTATAATAATTATTATGAATTTATTTTATTGGGATGGTGGACATTTGGGATATTAACACATATAGACAAGGACACCAGCTTCACGCCACAGGGGTCCATCAGGGCGATTTTTTAATAACAGATTAAGACCACGGAAAGAGGTTGGGTTTAAAAGGAATTAAAAACATTAAATTTACCAATTATTCTTCTTCTTATTGTGCCCTGTCAGGTCCCCCTGAAGTTGGCAATCACGATGGCGAGCTGATCCCTGTCTTCAGCCAATCTAAACAATTATTCGACGCTATGTATGCCTGTCCATTCCCGGATGTTCTTTAACCAGGAGATTTGTTTTCTTCCTACGCCCCTGCAGCCTTCTATTTTTCCCTTCAATATAAGCTGAAAATCCGGTAGCGATTTCCTCTGAGAACATGTCCGAGTATGCCAGTTTTCGGCATTTAACTGTTGTCAAAAGTTCACGAACTGTATTTGCTCCGTCTAAGCCTGCTACATTTCAATGCAAAGCCACCCATGGTATTCTTAGTATTCGTCTATGTAATTATTATTTTACAAGTTTAAATCTATTTTAACTAGAAATTCGATAAGCAGAGTATATTTTTTATATTTTGTAAGGATAAAAGATGAAGTATGTTAAATGATGCATTAGGTTTGCATGTTGAGATTAAAGTTTTGACAAGATCATTAATATGGACAGCATATTTTTACATACAAAAAATATATGATCCCGATCACTTTTAATCTGACATTCTTCACATTTGTCTGTGGGCAATACATGAATTTTATTTAAATGCGCAGAGTAACAGGCATGTCCAAATTTCATATGTATAATGGTTGTTATAAAACGTCTAGAAACATTTTTAAACTCTTTTGTGATACTATTTTTCGAAATACAAAAAAATTAAAAGGACTTTACCTACTCAACACTTTTTAGTAAATACAACACGTGCCTCTTTCAGATCAGCATATCCCTAAAATTCTACAAACAGCTGCAAGAGCACGGGCTGACGAACTGCTTAAAAGGGAATATGGTCCTTACTTGATAGCACCGGAGAACGGGTACAATGTATCTCTTTTAATAGATTTAGAAAATATACCTTCGGATTGGCCGAAAGTAGTTAAAAAAATGGGACTTTTGAAACGGAACTGCTTCGCTTCAGTTTTTGAAAAATATTTCGACTTTCAAGAGGCTGGAGATGAGGGCAAAAGCGAGCAGTAATCCATTATAGAGATGATGAAACTTTGTAAGTATAGTTATTTATTAACATGTCAAGCCGTTGCTGCTTTTTAGTTGTAAAGATATTCTATATTTCTTTTGTATCTTAAACGACGAATAAAAGCATAGATACTTATATTTACATTAATAAAAAGAAGTCTGGGTCTGTGGTGTACTTTTAATGATTTATAAATCTAGAACTTTTTAAAATAGTTCAGAAGTAGAACTGGTTATAATAATTGCCAGCAATATTTACATACGAGGTCTCCAGTAAATACACACACTGATACAATATGGCGGCTAAGACGCAATGTACAGCCCCGCTCACCATGTAGTCTGACAGGCCATTAGCCAACAGTAGCCGTATGTATAGTTGGATCATTTTTAAAATGAAAATTCGGTGCCCTTTGAAAAAACATAAAAAGAAGGAAAAAGGTTTAATTTTTATTGTCGGTCGCCTTTGTTTTTATATGGTATATTATTACAGACACGTGCGGGAAGCGCCATTATAGCAAAGGCAGCCGCAGTTCAAACCAAAGCTTTTGCTACTTTTTATGTTTTTTTTTTCTTTAAAGGACGCCGAATTTTCATGTTAACAATGATCCAACTATACGTCGAGCCGTGCGTACTGGGCCAGTCGTGTTTGTTTCTGTTGTGCGTGTTTTTATTGTTTGTCAAGATGGAAATTGACGAAATCATTGAGCAACAACATAAAGTTTTTGGTGAAGGTCGGTAATAATTTGCGTAAAATTACCGATATGTAGAGTGCTGTTTCCAGTGATAATGCTCTCAATTTTTAAGTGGATTAAACGTTTTAAAAATGGCCTAGGAGACGCCGAGGATGATGCAAGGCAACCTTTAACCTCCTGTGTTGATGAAAACATTGATCGTGTGCGGTGTCTTGTCCTATTTGGCTAGTGTCGGTTCATGATCTGTCAGGCTGCACGGTGCACTCGTGAGCGGGGCTGTACATTGCGTCTCAGCCCCCATATTGTATCAGTTCGCGTATTTACAAATATTTTTAATTTTTTTTTTCAAATAACGAAAATGTTTAAACTATTAGTTATTGAATGTTTGTTGGTACCAAAGAATACAACACAAAAAAAGAGTGAGGTTGGCATTGGTGGTGATGGGCTTTTAATTTACTCTGCTACTCTTACTAGGGAGGGGGGGGGTTTGGGTTTCTTAATGATATGTGATTTGATTTTACATGGAAAATTAAGATATTGCTTTATACACAATTGTCAAAAAATGTCCCATTATGAAAATACAGGGTGTTAACAATTAAGCAAAAACAAACAAATTATTGAACTGAGATATTTCAAGCGATATTTAGTATGTTATTACATTTAATAAAGGTGCATATTTATTAAAATAAATATAAATTTTAGCTTTAACAGTGCCTTCAGCCTTCCTTCCCATGGCATGGCGCATTCTTTTACAAATTCCAAAGTCTTCTGTATTCACATGCTGCAGCTTTTTTTTCTAAATTGCTCCTTAGTGTTAATGTTATTTTTGTACACTAGCGTCTTAAGATGACCCCATAATAAGAAATTTAAGCTATCAAGGTACCTTGGTGCCAATCTTGAGACCCACCCCAATTCAACGATTTGTATAAACAGTTTGTAAATAATTGCGAACCAATACACTACCAAATTTAATCTCTTATTGTTAACAAAACATCCCTACCCCTGGTGTAGTAAAATAGGTTTCGATTATGACATGGGAATATTCACCGGTCCACAAATAATTGATGTGAAAATTTTGAGTAACATTTCTTTTGTACTTCCTGATGATCCAAAAAAGACAATTAGCTTTGTCTTTAAACAGAATGTGTAATTTAAATTAAGGATTTTAGGCAACATTATGAAGATATATCTGGCAAAAGGTGACACGGTCTGGAAAATCTCTGAGAAGTAATGCTAAACAATTTTTGCGGCGAATATTTAAATTTCAAGCAATTTTCCTCATACTCGCTTCAGGATGTTCTTCAACATCGTGCAGCAGCGGTTTTTCAATTTCAGGTGTTCTTCAATTCAAGGTCTATGATACGATATACCCTTTCGGACACACACTATCAGTTTCAACAAGACGACGGTAAATATTAGGAATGGTTGGACTATCTGGCTAAGTACGACTGGATATTTTTTGGCTATAAATACGTAGGCTTTCCTCATTTAAATAATAATTCATCAACATTAACAAGATCATTTAAATAATAATATGCAAGAGTCATATTTGGGGCCAAAGGGAATTTATTAGAAAATTGTATTCTTCTAAAAATAATATCATTCATTTACTTGGACAGTACAATGCTTTTTATGCTTTTAAAAATTCTTATTGCAGAAAAAACTCAAGAGAGCCATTAGAAATCAATTTTTATTTTGGAAAAAACCATTTCCGTACTATTTTTGTCTTTAAAAATATCAAAGTCATCCCACGTCACTGAAAAAGCTAAATTTTTATTTTATTTTGAAAAATAATGTACTTTTATTAAATGTAACTACATATTAAAGATCACTAAAATATCTCAAGTGCTTTCAAAATATGATAATTTTTTTCTTTTTCCCTTTAATGTATGTTGGTAACAGTACATTTTTAGACCATAAAGCAAACTGTCTTAATTTTTATAAAAGATTACAACCTTAAATAATTAAAAATCATAAAGGAACTTATACTTCTTCTTCCCTGGGAGCTGTCCTGATTCACTACTGGAGGCAGTGCAGCCTCTTGGCTTTTGTGCCTAATTTCCATTATCTTTTATACCAATCGTTCCATCAGTCTTGTTCTTTCTACAAGTCTGTATAACGAGACTGGTTGCTTGATATATTCCTGTGGGCTCATTTTGGGTTGCCCAAATAATCCCTCTCTTTTAGGCTTCAATGCTTTACATTCGAACAGGATATGGTAGGCTGTTTCTTCCCCCTCGTCGCACATTCTGCAACTTGGGTCCCCATTGTATAAGCCTATCTTGTGTAGGTGTCCTCTTAGGTTATCGTGCCCTGTTAGCAACCCTACTGTTATGCGAAGTCTTTTCCTACTTTGTCTGAGTAGTTCTTCCTTCATTCTTTTGGATGGGCCCCTTATGAATCTTTTTCCATGTCTCATTCTACTGAGGTTTCCCCAGTATTCCTCGTGTTTGTTTGGTTTCCATTCCCTGGTTTGCCAGGGCAGGTTCTGGTCCAGAGTATGGTCTGGAGGATCCCTGTCTCGCTAGCTCATCCGCTTTTTCGTTGCCTTCTATTTTCAAATGTCCTGGTACCCACAAGAGAGTTACTCTGTTGCTTTCTCCCAGGACTTCCAGTTTTTTTTGGCATTCCCATGTCAGCTTAGACATTACCTTGGGGCTTACTCTTTGCCACAGTGACACTTGGCTGTCTGTTATGCAGATCCGCTTGTTTTTATAAGCTCTCCTGTTATTCTCTTTTGCACAGTGCAGTAAAGCATATATTTCCGTTTGAAATACAGAACTGTGTGTTCCTAGTAGAATGGAGAATGTGAATTTCTCATTTCACTGTACACGCCCGCTTCAGTTCCCTGCTTGGTTTTGGAACCATTCGTAACCAGATAATGTCTCCAACCGTGCGGGAGATCGGGTTGCTGCCACCAACTTCGATCTGGAATTTTTACCTTGAATTTTTGTTGAGTAAGTATTGGGGAATCATCTGGTCTGTTCTTGTGTCCCAAACTAGCGAAGACACCAGTTGGTTTCTGTATACTATCAGACTATAGTTTTTATACCATTAGGTTCCTATATTAACCTTTATCAGCGGTTTTCCTTCCTATTAAAGGTATTTTTGAATTACTTTCGTAAATGATATTTTGGTTATACTGTAAATTAATTAAATAATCTTTTGAACAGGGTCAGTAATTGTAAATTTTCTTATAGATATGTAGAAGCCAAATCAGACAAGTGACGGTGTTTTTCAACAAGATTTCGTGATGAAGATGATGTGATTATAGGTAAAGTATTCATGCAAGAACTCAAAAAAAGGGCCTAAGGCGTCGCACACGGCCCCCAGTATTGTTCAGTCACAGAGGCCACCTCTAGAGCTTCGGATACAGGCTAAAGTTGATAATAATGTTGGTTAGTATGATAACTAAAATATTTAATGTAAAAGTTTTTTTTAATTCTTAAAAAAAAACGTCCTCAGAAAACTACAGTAAAACATATAATATTAAAATAAAATTTTGAAAATCTTTTAAAAAATTGTATCTCTTTCACTATAAAAATTGTAAAAATTTTGAACCAGGTTTGCTATTGGCAAGGTCGAAGTATATTGGGGACAGCTGAATCCATTGCAGCGCTGCTGTGGTTAAATTTTTCGATAAATCATGCTTGATTCAAATGTAAACTATTAGATAAAAAAAATAAAAATGGTGCATAATAGTTTTTTTGTGCTTAAATGTCAGAATAATGCAGAAATATTACTGTAAATTTTAACATTTCCCTGCTAGTTGGAAATTAAAAAAAAGGTCAAAATGGATAAATCATTAAAGGAAAAAAAAGTAATAGCCGAATGACGTTGGGTTTCGGGGTTAGGCGAACTTTCAAATTTGACGTAACAAAAAAAAAAACTTATCGTTTCTTGCCGTGTACCGTTTGTTCATGCCTTTCCTGAATTTTTTTAATGATTTGGTTTTTTAAAAGAAAGATTCTTTTTAATAGAGTTTTGTCTGTGTAGTCTCCTGGATTGTGAATAATAAAATTGGCTATAAAGTTTAAGTAAAAAAGTATATATTAGTGTTGAGTATATTTTTCACTTATTGGCCCAAATTCTAATTTTTTCAAAGGTTAAAAAAAAAAAACTATTCATTAATTGAAAATAAATTATTTTTTTTAAAAAAACCTTTTAATATGCTACATTTTAAATATTTTTTTTTTTATACTGACAGAATGTTTTTCTGTTTTTTGCATTATTGCACCGGAAAACCCTTTTCCCCAATAATAAGGCCCAAGTTATTCTACAAAACTCCAAAAATTTTTTATTACTTTTTTATACTTACTTTCTAAGCTTTGGTTGTTTATTCCCATTGATATTGTACTTCACTTTTACATGCTGAACGGTTTATATGAATTTGAAAAATAAATATTATAAGTAATTTTACACCTCCCCAATGGATTTAAAGCTGATTTAATGCGCCGTAGATGTCGTTGTCATCCCCACGGTGCCAATAAAAAATTAGTTCAGTTTATAATATACAAGTGGTAAAAAAAATTTGAAACAAATTGGTTTTTTTGCTTTGTGATATTTAAAAAAAGGTTTCCAGTTATTAATTGTGTATGCATCATCATTGTATTGTTTCCCAATGCATGCAGGTTGGGTCCTTCTTTATATTATCTTACAGCAGTCATGAAAGAAGTGTCAAAATGATTTTTTGGGTTGAACTCAAATTGATTATCAGAAAACTTTTTTAACACAATAAATATTACTAAAAGAATTAACAGATCCAACCAATGATGGAAAAAAAGACATCCTTAAAATACAGGGCTCTTTTTTTTGATGATACCATTTTTTTGATAATAATACATATTTAGTTTAGGAATTTTTATATGACACATTTTACAGGTTATGTAACATTTGTACTGTTTCCAAGACACACAGCAAGGAATACGAGAGATAATACCATCAATTTAATCCATATGTTTAGACATTATTTGCATTATCATATCAAGTGCTCGAAGGCGTATATCCACAGTCGGATGCGAGCTAAGACATCTGAGTTCTTGAAAGTTTTAAATAGGGCGCGGCCAGAGAATAAGTCAACTGACAAAAAGACTATTACGTAAGTAAATACTTATCTATTAAACAAACTCGTCATAACTCCTAATTTAAAATCCATCAAGATTCATGTTCTGTCGCATTGGCCATTTTTATTGTTATTTTTTTAACTATTATGCATCAGTTGTGAACCATTATATAAATTCATAGCTTTTTATGGCTGTAAAAACGTTTAGAAGAACCAAAGGAGTAGTTGGAAAATAATCTGACACCTGAACAAAAAATACCAGTGACTATTTCAATAGAATCTTTCACACTGGCAAAAAAATTTCTAGGCAAAATATTTCTCTTGTTTTATTAAAGTTTGTTGCTTTATGGCAATTTCATTCATGACATTTTTTACAAAACCACTCAGCTTGAGTGAGGAAATTCAAGCAACAAGCTTTCTGGTTTTCTGGCAATTGGTTTCTAACTTTAAACATTTTTTTAATAAAAAAAAGAACACAACTACCTAAGTTTACTGATGGCGTCAAAATGACAAAGACGGACTGCCTACGACAAATGTGTTAACAAAATACGTCTGGTAGTCCGTTCTGCACAATCGAGTACCTAAAATTTAGAAATAAGTCTGCCTCCAGAGCGCCCGGACGCACTTTTCGTCCATATAATTTAACTTTTAAACTGCGCCACTGATATCCTTTGTGGGTCCATATGAAGGTCAATTCCTATACATCATGTGAGGATTGAACAGGACCATATTTCTGTCTAACCAGGACCATATTTGTGTCTTTCCTTAACAAAAACGTGACATTATGTTTTTTTTTTGTGGAATCCTGAAGAAAATGATTTGAATTAAAACAAAATTTTAATTAATGTTTTAATAATGATACCTCATATGTTGGTTTGATTTCAAAAGCGTATCATTTTTTCAAATATGATTCGTTAAAAAGGATTTTGTATTTATTGTCAACAAAATACATAAAATGACAAAACACAAAAAAATTAGTATTCTGTCAAGGTCTAGCGTATTTTATTACTTTTATGACCTTTGGTTAAGTGTAAAACATATGATTAAATATATTCTGTGGTTACCATAAATAAATCGAATTAAAACATATTGTTACGGACTTTTAAAAATCTATGTTTAGTTTATAGAACTGTAATCAATTGCCTTAGTTTCTTCCCATTCTGACAACCTTTGTGAAGTTTCCTTAGGGGGCTGGAGTCATTTGTTTTGCACTTTTGCATCCTGTATTAAAATAATTTTTTCAGCTAATTTCAGACTTTGCGATTTTTTTCCATGTTAGGATAAAAGGCCATAGGAAGCTTCACAAGGGTCAGATTTGAATCGACTGCCTGGCTAAAGGTGCCCGAATAAGAACATGCAAATTTTATGTTGTCTATTTTGTTTTAATTCATATGTTGCTTTAGATTTTACAAAAAAATATAGATGTCTATTTTCTATTTTTTTTTAAAGGGAAAGGGTAGGAATAGGCTCTCTTCAGTCTTTATTGGATGACCCAATACCAGTAATTTTTTTTGAAAATGGGTAATTAAAAATGTTTTTTTTTTTTTATAAAATTAAAAGAATTGTTTTAATTAAAATTTTTTTTTAAAATTTTAATTTATAAAGAAGAAAAATATTCTCCAAGCTTTTTTACCCTCAAATTTAATTTTTTTTTTAAAATTTTTTAAAAAGAAAATTTGTATTTTTCCTCTTTTTTAAAATTGTTTTTTATAAAATTTTATAATTAATAAATTTTTTAATTTTAAAGTTTATGTTTGAAAAAATTTTTAACCCATGAATTTTTCTATTTTTCAAAGATTTATTTAATTTAAATTTTTTTAAAAAATTTAAAGTATTTTTTTTTGAAAAATCTTAAAAATTTTTTCTTTTAAAATTTGTAATTAAATTATCTTTATTTCCAACTTATATTTTATTTTTTGGGAAACACTTTCTTAAAACAAATTTTTTAAATTTAAATTATTATTTGTCAAAGGGTTTCCCGAAAATTTACATATTTTTAAAGTATTTAAGTTTTTTAATTCCCAACAAATTGCAAAACAAAATTTGGTAAAAATTTTTTCCCCAATTTGCAAAAAAAGGGTATAAAAATGGGGTAATGAAAAAACCAAATACCCCGAAAAAAAAAAATTTTTAAATTTGTAAACAAATTACCAAAAATGTAAAATGAAGAGAGCAAAGTATCAAGGGCTTTAAATATTAAATTTTTTGTTTTATTTAAAAAGTTTTAAAATATTGTTTAAAAACCGAAATTTACAAGAACTTTAAAAAAATTTAAAAAACCAAAGTTTATAAATACTTTTGGTTTAAATTTTTTGGTTTCCTTTAAATTTAAATCCCTAGGGAACTTTTTTACAAGGTTATTATTAATTTTATTAATATTAATAAATTAAAAAAAAAATTTTAATTTTAATTGCCCAAGAGGGTATTTTAAATTTTAACCTTCTATTTCCCCAAAAAAATTTTTAAAATTTTAATTGTGACTTTTTAATAAATATTAGAAACCCCCTTAAATTTTATTGAACTTTTAATTTTTGGGCGTTATTTTTTAAAGAAACCAATAAATTGTGTCACCTACAAAAATTTTTATGGCTTAAATTTCCCAAAATTTAGGTTACGAACAGGAAATTAAGGGTTAATAAAAGTTTTTTAATTTTGGGAAAGTGGTTTGTTTAAAGAAATTTTCCCATTTAATTTTTTGACCTTTTTAAATTACTTAAATTTCCGCCCCAAAAATAAAATAATGTATGTCCTGAACATAATTTGAAATTTGCATAGGAGGGGTTGGTGGAAACAGTCGATAAATTAAAGTAACTTTTTACAGAACGATTACATTATTAAGTAGTTAATTGTTAAGTGTCAAAATATAAGATCAGTCGTTAAAAATACTAAATTATCGACCAGTTGCAAGAAAAATAGCGCCGCTTTGTTACTCTTATCTAAAAAAGTTGGCGCAATTTTTAGGACTGAAAAGTGCGCGTGCGTGGTAGTAATATTGCTGCAAGAAAACTATCAAACTATAAAAACACCTATGACCTTTTCTAACAAGACTCTAATAGTAACAAAAAACCTTTAAGTCAGCCGGGAACATTATTTATTATTAGCCACACTTCAATTTGTTTCAGTGATTTGGGTTGTAGTTTAGCAGTAATAGTTAACCCTTGTACTTTTTTACACACACTATCGTGCGACAGAAATTTTACTTATTTAGACTATGTTACAGTGAACTTATTTTTAAAATAATTTTGCGGCCGATGAGGCATTGTTAACTACAATTACACTAATTAAAACGAAAAACATATTATGTCCTTCAGGATACACCGCAGATCGACCAAACTTTTTTTGTATGGACTACCCAGCAGTTTAAAATTCTACGCAAAATTTTAGGGTAATTTTTGTAACACAAGCTCTCAGAAGGCGTGCTCTTTTTTCTACATTACAATATTTTTTTTTGTCAAAAGTAACATCTTGGGCTTTTGCATAGAACAAAACTATAAATAAATAAAAATAGGGAATTTCAGGTGTCTTTATTTTTACCCGATATCATAAACTAAAAAATATTTTTAAAACTACACCTTACACATTAAAACAAGTATTCAAAGTTTTAATAAAAAATATTTGTTTTTCATATGTTACACAATTGTTAAAACTTTAATAGAAATACCTTTGTAGCGAGCATATTTTAAAATCTGGGTTATTAAACATGTTAACATTCTAGAAAAATAATTATTGCTGCTAAACTATACTACGCAAAAAAATACCACAACTTGACCAATTTGCAATTTAAAACAGGTGAGGTTCTTGATTCGACCCGGCTGTACTTTTTTTGGCTCAGCAGTGTATTACTAAAGGACTGTGGAACTAATTATACAACTTAATTTTATTTAATACATGCTTATTGGCCGGAGAGATTTAAAAGTATACTGCTGTGTCGAAAAAGCAGGAATTTACATTGACATTTACGTTAAAATTAACATACTCTTATGTCAAATTATATCCTAACGTTTTATGCACAGCAGTTCATTTTACAGTTTTTTTAAATTATGGCTATATAAGGAAATAATTATACAACTTATTTCCATTCAATACTTGCTTGTTGACCGGAGAGATTTAAAGACATATTTATACTGCTGTGTCGAAAGAAACAGGATATTTACATTGACACTTGCGTTTAAATAACATACTCTCTTTTAAATTATATCCTTACGTTTTAGCACAGCAGTTTATTGCACAGTTTTATAAGGAATTATAAAATTATACAACTTATTTCCATCTAATACTTGCTTGTTGGACCGGAGATATTTAAAGACAATATGTATACTGCTGTGTCGAAAGAAGCAGGACATTTACATTGACACTTGCTTTAAATAACATATACTTTTTGTCAAATTATATCCTTACGTTTTATGCACAGCAGTTTATTGACAGTTTTTTTTAAATGTATATAAGGAAATAATTAACAACTTATTTCCATTTAATATTGCTTGTTGACCAGAGAGATTTAAAGACAATGTATACTGCTGTGTCGTAAAGAAGCAGGACATTTACATTGACTTTATGATTAAATAACATACTCTTTTGGCAAATTATACCTAACTTTATGCACAGCAGTTTATTTTACAGTTTTTTTAATTAAAAATGAAAAAAGTCATACACAGCATTCAAAAAAAGTTGATTTTGGTTTTTGACTGTCTTGAGCTTCTTTCTGTCACATATTTCGTAGAATATATGGGTGGAAAATAATGTTTGCGTTTTAACGTTGTGGTATTTTTTTGCAGTGTGATTAATTTTTTAGATCAGTATTTTTAAATATTGTTTTTTTTACTTTTATTTAACTCTTTAATATAGCTTAGATATAAAAACGATAAAACTGAAGTTTAAGACAAGGAGTAATATCTTGTTTTCATTGTGAAAAAAATGTAGGAGTTTTATAATTATAACGAATTATATTGTATATATTATCTAATTACGTAAAAAAAACTCAGTTTCGTGGCAGTGAGCTTCCTAAACCATGGTCCTAGCACTTCAGAACGTGTATATTTTACTTGATAAATGATAAATGTTATTATTTAAAAGAGGTTAGGATGCAGGCAGTAATAAAAAATACGTATATATTTGTAGTGTAGAGCGACGAAGCCATAGGGAAGGCTCAGCAATCTTCAGAATAACATGTTTTTTCTCACTACAGTGAAAATGTTTTTATTAGTTTTTAATAATTTAGGGATGTTCAATTGTTCACTTAACATTTAAAGTGCCAATATTTAAAATTTTTATTTTATTTCAAGTTCGAGGAACATTTAAGTGCAATTACTTATTTCAATTTAACCAGCTACTTCAAATGGTTCCAGAGCTTAAAATGCTGTTCATTTAATTTTGTCAGCCTGCAGGATGACATAACGTCTGTTATTAGTTTAGTCATTGTTTTTTAATTAAATTTAAGTATGTGGTTCTGTAGACAGCTGTGCCTTTAAGGTACTGTAGGAGCCAAAGATAAATATTTGATAATTCACTGTTTGAGTAAACATTACACAGGCTCATTTATAAAGTGTAGAAACTGGCTATAACTTTGCTTTCAATGCAGTTTTAATAAAATTATCACAGTACTTTACAGTATGCAGATTGGTTGGTTGCTATACCATGGTGTAAAACAATTGACAAGAGAAACTTTTTGAACTCTGATACTTAGTTAAACCAGATACTATTGTCAATTTTCTATTTTTAATTACATTCCCAAGGGATCTTATAAATAACATTTTTTGATAATTATAATTTCAGTATGTTTTCTTTGGGATACTCGCCTTACTACTTTTTGGAAAATGGGACCTCTTCGGTCCAGGTCCCGGGGTATAATAAACTGAGCCTGCTCAGCCCTAATGACTCCTATGAACTTGCAGATCGCCTGCAACAAAAAAAAACCCCCCAAAAAACGGAAAAATCAAAAATATTAATCTACGTTTCGATGGCAAGTCGTCCACCATTGTCAAGATGAAATTAAAAGAAAAAATTTAACGAAATTTTAGAAACCTAGGAAATTCTAATAGCTTTTTACTTTTTATGACGTTTTGTCATACATGACATTAGGTTTATTTGACTGGTGTATTTATAGTATTCGAAAAGACAAAAAAGGTGGTATGGTGTGTTAATTAATTTTAAGTTTACCTGAATTTACTTCAGCATCAAGCATAGGTAAACATATATTATGTAAATTAACAGATATTTATGCTAGCAATTTATCTTTATTTAATAAAATAAATGCACTTCCTTTATTTTTTTAAAATTGAGAAATTCTTTAGGAAGCTCTTTTTATTTTACGTTTTTTTAAAGAAGTTTTTTGTATAAAATACTAGAAGTGTTCCAGTTTATTATTTGATTATTATCATGGACATGCTAACTAACTTTTTATTTTTTAAAATCTTTTTTTTACAGGTGTCCCAGAATATGGAATTCTCGAATCTAATAGAAAGTCCTAAAAATATGACAAGTTCTCATAAACTTTTTTCCTCATGGCTCTCCCTACTGGAGATACAGGTACATAGGCGCCCCTGAAATCGTTTTTATTTAAATAACTTTTAAAATAATAGGCGTAATTTATATTTTTTTTGGGGAGGTTTTTTAGAAATTTTTTTAAATAAAATTAAATCATTTTGGCCTTTTAGTTTCCAGGGGGGGTTTTATTTGAAAAAAACAATTTTTTTTCCCCCTTTTAAAGGCAAAAACAATTTATTTTTGGATAGTTTTTAACCAAAAAAAAGGTATTCTTGATTGACATCAAAAACCACTTTTTAAAAATAAAATATGATTGGATTTTTTTAATTAGGGGGTGTTTGGGTTTGTACGTCAAAAAGGAGGAAATTTTTTTGGCCCATTTTAAAAAAAAAATTTATATGAATGTATTTTTAAACTTTTTAATTTTTTAGATACAGGCTGGAAAAATTTTTAAAAAAAATCATTTATTTTAAATTGAATACATTTAGTATTTTAAAAAATTTTGGGGGATAAATGCCCCTATGTTCAAGAATTTTTTTATTTCCATTTTTTTTTTTTCCCCAGTGGCGTTTGAATTTGACCTGCCTTTGGGGAAAAAAAAAGTACATATATTAAAAAGTTCTTTTAAAAAAAATTTTTTTTTAAAAGTTACCATTGTTTAAAAAAAAATTTTAAATTCCTTTTAGTTTTTAAATATTTAAAAAAAAAGATTTGGGGGGCCCCGTTTTTAAACCTGTATCCTGGGGAAGGCTCGGGAAAAAAGTTTAGGGGAACTTTTTAAAATTTAGGTTTTTTTTCGAGAGATTGTAAAAATTTGGGGAAACCCCCTGATTTGTTTAATCCCCCATGGTTTGGGTTTTGGGGGTATCAGTATTACCTATGTAAAATTTATTAACAAGGAATTTATGAAAACAGTCTTTGTTTTTGGTTTTTTAAATTTTTGTATATTTAAGATCTAAGGGGTTTTTTTGTTTTTAAAACAATTTAAAATTTTAAATTTAGTACTTATCGTTGAATTTTCCCAAAAAAAAAGGGGTAATATAGGGAAAAAAATAAATTTGTAGTTGGTCAATTCTGATTTTTTTAAAATTAGGTTGTTCATATTTTTTTAAAAAACCCCATTTAAAAATCAAGAGGATTTTTTGAATTAAAAAAAAGGTTTTTTAAAAAATAAAAAAAAGGGGTTTTAATTTATTAAAAAAAACCCCAAAAAGTTTTAATAACACTGGGTTAAACAATTTTTTGGGTTCCTTTTGGTTTTTTGAGGAATTTTGGAAACCCCCGGAAAACAATAACCCCCCCCCCTTTTTTAATTTTAAAATGGATGTATTAGCACATCAAATTAATCTGTCATTTTGAAAACACTACGTCAAATTAAAATTTTTTAAATTTTTCCCAAATTTTGAAAAGAAAAAATTACATTTAAAGAACCATTCGCGCCGCAAAATTTTGGGATCCAATTTTTTGGGGTTGGGGGCAAATTTTTTTTTAAAAACAAAGGTTATCGATAATTTTAAAAAATATAAAAAAATTTAAAATCACTTCGCTGTAATTTTTTAATATTTTTTGGGGTGAAAGGTCCCCCAAAAAAATCGGTTAGGTTTGGATACTATTTTTTTAACCCCTGACCATTTTTAAAAAAACCCGAACAAAAGAGGCGAATTATTTTTCCTTTAAAGGTTAAATTTCCATTTGGAAAAAAATAGTTACCAAAAAGACCCCGGGTGGTTGGGGAAATTTGGAAACAACATCGCATCGATACACCAATTTTGGGGAAGAACCTAAAAAAATAAATTTTTTTAATGGGTTATAAAAAAATTTTGGGTAGGGGGGTTTTGGGGTTAGTCTCGCCCCGTCTCGGCCTTTTTCCCCGGCCCCAAGGGGTAAATGCACCTTAATTTAAATTATTTCAAAAATTATATTTTAATTTTTGAAAAAAAAGGGAACTTCAAAACCCGAAACGTTAAGTTTTTTTTTTTAGGTTTTTAGAAATTTTTAAATTTGGGGGGTCAGTCAACTCTGTGAGTGACTTTTCCCCCTGGGTCTATTCCCAAAAAAATTTTTATAAACATAGTATATTCAGTTTAAATATTTTAAAAAATTTTAGTTTTTTAAAAATTAAAAAGTCTCTTAAAATTTAAATCCCCCAGAAAAAGTCCAAATTTAATCATTTTTTTTTTTTCAAAATTTTTTTTTTTGATTATCCCCCCAAATTGTTTATATTATAATTTAAAAAGAGAATTTAAAAAACCCAAAAATTAAGGGGGAAAAAAAAGAAAAAATTTTTGTTTTTTTAATTTCAAATGTCTAAAAAATTTTGTTTTTTTTTAATTTTTTTCCCCATATTCTATTGTTTGGCCCCACAGATCTAGTTCCCCGAAAAAAATTTTACTTTGGAAAAGTATTGAGAGGCCCTAGACCCCTTTTTTTGTTTTTTTTTTGTTTTCTTATTCTTTTTTAAAAAATTTTTTCTTTTCTATTTTGCCTATTTAAATGGTTTTAGTTAGCCTAAACATATTGTAATTTTAAATTGTTTTCTATTTCCAAAACCAATGCGAGAAATAGAAACTAAAAAATTTTTAGAAAAAAAAGCTACAATTTTTATCATGGTTTTATATCGTAAAAAAAAATTAAAAAAAAAAAAAAAAAACACACGAAATAGTCTGAATGGCTTTTGTCTGCCAATACGTCAAAAATGTTCCCCTTAAAAAAATCAATTTCAAGACAAAAAAAACATAAAAACGAATGAAACTTATTTATAATAAAAAAAAATCTTTAAATTTTTTTTTGATCATTTGTCTTCAAAAATTTTTTTTTTCTTTTTAAAAAAAAGAATGTATTTAAAAAATTGGGGTAAAAAAAAAAATTAAAAATAAAAGTTTAAAAAAAAACAAATTTATAAAATTTTAAAAAGAAAAATTAAAAGTATACAAAAGTAAAAAAACAGTTTTAAAAAAAATTGATTTTTCCTATTCATATTTTGTTTTGTATAAATAACATAGGCAGTAACCGTTGTTTTTGGGGTCATAGATAAAAATTGTTATTTTTAATGGTGTTCTTTTTTTTTTAGACCCCTTTTTTAAAAATTAAAATCCAAGAAGCTAATCTAGTTTTCAAAGATGCAGTTACTTATGTTTTAATATCTTGGGTATTTGTAGTTTGTAGTGTTTTAAAAAACCCTTTTTTCTTAACGTTTTCCCCCTTTTTTAAAAAAAATGACTTTATTTTTTTATATCGTAAATAAAATTTAAAAAAATTTTTTAAAATTAAAAACAAGATTAAAAAAATTTTAAAATTATTGGGGGTTAAAATTAAAAAAAATAAAATTTTGGGGTTTTTTCCTATATTTTTTTTTTAATTTTTAATTTTTTAATTTTTTTTTGGGTTTTATCTTTTTATTTTTTTTACAATTTTTTGGATTTTGGATATGACAAAATAAAGCATTTTGAAAAACCCACGATGGGAAAAAAAAAAAGTCGAAAAAGGGGTTTTTAATTTTTTTTTTTTAAAAATTAAAATGGAACCCAAACCCAAAATACCAGTTTATATTCCCCCCAGGGGGAAATTTTTAAAAAAATTTTTTTGGGGTTTTTCAAAAAAAATTTTTTTAAGCCCCCAGAAAAATATAAGTTTTGTAAATTTTTTGTTTGTTTTTTTTTTTTGAAAAATTTGATCAAATTTTTTTGGGCAAACCCAAATTTCACAAAATAACTATTTTTTTTAAAAAAACCATAGCCATTTAAAATTTTTTTTCACTAAAAAAATTTTTTTTAATCATATATTTCGATCCCCCCCAAAAAAAAAAAAACCAAAAAATTTTTAAAAAAACACAAAATTTTGATTTTTCTGGGGGGGGGGAAAAAAACAATTTTTTTTGCGATCCCCAAAGAAAAGAGTGACCGCAAAAATTTCCCCTTTTTTTTCACAATTCAAGAGGGGGGTGAGGGGAAAAAGGGAAAAAAGATTTTTTTTATCCAAATTATTTTGGAAAAAATTAGGAAAAGGGGATTGTTTTTTTTTTTTTTTTAATTTTAAAAATCCCCCTATTTAGGGGTTGGAAAGTTTCCAAAATGAAAAATTTGGGAAAAAAAAAAAAAGGATTAAAGTTATTCTCACTACGATTCTTTTTTTGAATTGCCCTTTGGGAAAAAAAGAAATAATAATCTTTTTGAAAAAGGTTGTAAACCTAATAAGCTAAACGCTAATAAACAAAATTTTAGACAGAACTTGGTCAAATTTTTTGATTTTTTTTAATTTTTAAAAAGGGGTTTTAATAAATTTGGCCCTTCTTTAAAAGTTTTTTTGGTAGGATTCTTTTTTTAAATTTCGACAAAAAAAAAGGGGGTAACAAGTTACATATCACTGAAACAGCGATTTAGGGGTTCTTTGTGAGTGGGGTTTTTATTTCTAAATCATACACTTACTTAATACATTCAGTTTTATCCAATTTTGTCGACGTTCTATTAAATGAGGTTTTTTTGGAAACAAATAAAAAAAATTTTTTGACAAATTTTACTGTAAATTGGGGGGCCGCAAAAACGATGTCAGATTTTTTTTTGTCGGGGGCCCCCAAAACGATTCCCCCTTTTCCCGATATTGAGAAGGAAATTTTAGCTCGATTAAACGATTAACCCCGTGCCGCTCGTCGCTCAAAGTTTGAAAAATCCCCAAGGGAAAAAAATGAATAATAAGCCATAACTCAAGAACGGTAACAAACAGCTTAATTCTAAAAGATATAAATTGTTCTTTAAAAATTTTTATTCTAAATAATTGGATATTTTTTAAATCAAACGGGAAAAGCCTTTACCCCAAAAAGTAACCAGGTCCCGTAGGAGCTGTTTGGGAGTATTCGAGAATTTTGGGGTTTTAAATTTTTTCGGGTTTAAATTTTTTTTTTTTAAAAAAATATTTTTGGGAACTAATTTTCAAACATAAAAACCTTTTTTTCAAATTTAATCTTTTATTTATGGGCATTACCTGACTAGTTTCCGAAAAAACCCCCTTTGGGAAGGAAAAAGGAGGGTAAACTAAATTTTTTTAGGGATGGTGATTTTACTTTAGCGTACAACCGACCTTTCATTTTTTCGTTTTGTTTCAAAGGGCCCTTTAGCTGGTTAGATCGAACAAATCTAGTGAAGATATTTAACGTTTTTTTTTTTTTTTTAATTTTCCCAAATGTGTTTATTTTTTTTATAACTATTATAGTATTATTTTAAAAAATTTGAAAAATTTTATTGAAATTAAAGTTTGTAATATATTTTAACTGTTATTTTCCATTAAAATCTGAATGGCATCCACATCAGGGGTCAAAACCGGACCAAGGAAAAATATTTCTTGTGGGCTATCCCATTCACCAGATCCCCGGTTGAAAAAACCCCCAAAACGTCAATTTTTTTGCATGAGCAATTACTAAGTAAAAAAACTTCACGCCGAGTGGAGAACTTTCAAAAAAATCGGAAAAAAACATCGGAAGGGTTAAGAACAAATTTAAACAATTTTTTGAAACAAATTTTTGGCCTGATGAAATCGGGAAAAAATAAGGGTTTCTCGTAAAACAGAGGCAGAAAGGGGCCCCCCAGGTTCCATGACTGGAGGGGTCTCAAGTTGTCTCGGCTGAAGAAATCAAGGCGCAAAAAAGAACCGACAAACCAAGAAAAAACTTTTGAATTTGGAGTTTTTTTTTTTTTAAAAATATTCTAAAAAAAGAAAAAATAGATTATAATATTTTTTAAATAATATTTTTAATAATTAAAGGGAATTTATACCATGATTATTACTCTTCTGCAAAACGACAAGTTTTTATTTTTTTTCTTTTTTTTTGTTTTTGAGACGGATGATAAAAGAGTTCAAAAAAAGAAAAAAAAAAACTGAAGAGGGCAGATCCACCGGAACTTGAGAGCTTGGAGGAAATGGGAACCCCAAAGAAATTAGAAGACCCAGGACCATTGAGAGAAGGTGAAGTTTATTTAAGGGGGGAAAAAGATTCAAACATGAAACTGTCATTTTTTAGATCGATTAAAGTATCCGAAAAAATTTTCCACGAAATTTTAATAGCTACTCTAAAGCACAAACCTTGACCCCCTTGAGTACAAAGTATCGAAAACTTTATTACATTATAAAAGGCAAATGTTCAGAAAACAATATAAAAAATTTTTGATAAAGTGAACATACCTGAAAAAGACCCCGTGGTTGTCCATTGGGACTTTATTTTACCGGTTTTTTTAAAAAAAGGCAATTGAGCGAATAGCTATTGCTATTTCATATGGCGGGAACAGCGCTGGGATTCCCTGTAACCAAACAGCTCGGAGGGGCAACCGTAGCCGATATGAATGGGGTCTTCCCAACACCGTCAAGGCATGTGCTTCACACGACGCACCAACAGGGAAGATAAAAGGGCATGGTCATATTGGAGCAAATGTTGGGAAGAAATTGTTATACCTGCTTGCCGTCAATATCTTGGAAATTCGAAGAGGCGTTTGACAAAAAAATGGGATCAACCACTGGCCTCATCCAGACATTTTTAAAATTCCTTACTGCGTCCAAATGGAAAAAGGAAAATACGACACAGGATCAGTGAAATTAATAAAAAAACAGCTAACCCCGAATTTCAAATGTTACGCTGAATTCAAGACCAAATTAATGGGGCCCCCCCAAATGACTACAAGGAGCTATTGCAGTTTTCTCGTATTTGTTGGATACAGGGGGGAATGTTGTTTTTTTTGAAAAATTCATCACGCTAGGTGGATGGAAAAGGGCTTTTTACTGCTTAAAAATATTATTTTCGTCGTAAATTTTAAGATGTAAAAAAGAAGAAAGTTCTGTGGGCTTTTCTTTTTTCCCCAGTTAAAATTTATTGTCAAGCTTGGTTTATCCCCAAAAACTTATTTGCCCAAACAAGATTTAGGTTTTTTTCATAGTCTGTTAGACTATAAAGAATTAAACGACATTCAGAAATAGCCTGACCAAATTTTGAATCTTTTGTGGTATTTGTCAGATTGGTGGGATTATCGTTTTTATCCCACCTTCAGACGATGAAAAGTTGTTAATGGCTAACAAATTGCTCAGTAGCACAGATGAAACCCTCAGAGCCGCTGGGGTTTAAATCCAAAAATTAGTAAAGAAAAATTAAAAAAGGTAGTTGATGGAGGATTGGTAAATTTATTCAAAGAAACGTTTACCTTTTTACCGATTTAATATAAAAACAGATTTCTAAGACCATCCAAACACCGGCCCCAAAATAATGACTTCCAAAAAGGATTAAAAATTTCAAAAACATTAAATAGTTAATGAAAAGCTAGCGTGGGTAAAATTAATAACCCTTTAAAACCTTTTTTCAAAAAGAAAAAAAAAAATATTCCCAATTTAAGTAAAGCCACATTATATCCACGTTTCAAAAATCTTTCAAAACCTAATTGTTGATAACTTTAAAATTTCAACTCAGGGTCTACTCGTTTTTTCTGTGTCTGTTTTGTTGTATTATATCCGATTTTTATATTTTAAAAAAAAAATGCATTTGAATAAGATTACTTTTTTTTTTTTTTTTTATATATTAAAATAAAAAAAACCAAAAAAAAAAATTTTTCCTTTAAAACAAAATATACGAAGTTGCTTGGGTACCAGGTCCTTTTTGGGGGGAAAGGCTGTTGTAACTGGTTTGACTTAAAATAAAAAATTTTAAGAAAAAATTTTAAAAAACAAAATTAGCTTTCTTTTTGATATTAAAGGGGTTTTTATTATTTACCATTCTGGAGATGGCTCCATGTCGCCTTTCCAAAAATTTTAAATTTTTAAACTTTGAGCGACGAGGGCACGGGGTTTAAATTCGTTTAATCAGCTCAAATTTCGGCTATTAATATCTGGAAAGGGGGAAAGTTTTTTAGGGTCCAGACGAACAAAATTGACATTTTTTTTCCCCATATGAGATCCGGCACTTGTAAGTATTATGACAAACAATAAAACAAAAGGTGTTACCAGATCTTGGCTTATTTTTAACGTTTTTTTCCCCTCATAATCCTTAATTTAATTTTTTTTAATATTTGTTTAAAATTTGTAAAGATTAAAAAAATAAATAATAAAAAACAGTTTTAATATTGAAATGCATTTTTTAAAATGGGTTATCCCCAACTTACAAAACTAACGAGGGGGGCGGTTGGTTCTTACGAGGTTCTCTTGTAGCCATAGAAGACCAGCCAAAACCTATATTAATTTTTCCTTGCAGAGCTTCATCACTCGCAATGAAATAAGAGGGGACTTATCTACATATTCTTCATTTAAAAATTCTATTCCAAAGTTATTTTAGCAATAAGAAATCAAACTAACAAAATGTAGTTTTTATTATTTTTTTATTAAAACATTTATATACAATGGAAAAATAACAATATATTTATAAATACTAGTACTTTATTTACAAATAAAACTTCAGCTTTTTACTTAGAAATAAAGTTTCTATTCTACTTTAATAAATATTTTATACAGGATAAGAAAAAAAAGTGGGGCACTAATTGTTATTTTTTAAACCCCTTAATATATGTATCTAAACTAATTGGTTAAATTAAATTTAAAATATATTTGAAGTCATTTTTAAAACAACATAGTTTTGCTTAATAGCAATGATGCAGTTTCTTTTATTACAAATGCATGGCATCCTATTGTAAACCAGTGTCTTCATTATTTAAAAGATATATAAGTTAATGAATAAAAGTCTGATGGTAACTCATTTAATATAAAATATAGTGTGTTAAAAATACGGAAAATGTGGCACTGCAAAAATGATTCTGTTTTTGAAAATTGGAACTAACCAGTTAATTTTCATATTCTTTATTATTGAAATTTAAAAGGATATTTTTTACTTTCTAATATATATCGCATTTTTTTTTAATATAAAAAATTTTTTTAAGTTACCTTAATTTGGTACCAATGTCAAAAAAAACCCCAAACATTTAAAAATAATCTAATATGTTTTCCCAAAAAATTAACAAAAATTAACTCCTTATTAAAAAAAAAAAAATTTTTAAAAAATTCCCCATTTGAAATATTTATTTAAAAATTTTTTTTTTTTTATTACAATTAAATAAAAAAATAAGGTCTTTAAAATATAAATCGGAAAAGCCGTTTTAATTTGGACTTTTTAAAAAAATAAATTTAAAAAGGTGTTTAAACCCTTTTTTTCTTTTAGGTTTTAATATGTTTTCGTTTTTTTTTTTGCAATAAGAAATTATTTGTTAAATTTATGGACAGTATTATTATTGTACCCTAAAAAATCATCTATTAAAAACTTGTTCCTTTTTTTTGTCGATTATTTTTAAAAGCAGTCTGTCCATTAACTTTTTAAAATTTTTTTTATTTTTTGTTTATCTTTTATAATGTTACCCCCGAACATCCAAAAAAAGTTTTCTTTAATTAAAAAAAAAAGTAAAGTATTTTTTTTTTTAAAAGATTAATTTTAAAAAAAAATTAAAAGATTATTATTTCAATACTTGTGTGTAAACCTTTCAATCACCAAGATACCAAAACATTTTAAAATTTTGAAAAAAAAGTTTTTTCTTAATTTCCTGTATAAATATATTTGTGTTTTTCCCTTTAAAAATTTATAAAAAAATTTTTTTTGCTAGCACATAAAAACAGTTTTTAAAATAAAAAAGAGAATTTAAAAGATCCAATAGCATAACAAAAAAAATGGGTTTTAAAGGGGGTGTAATTTATTTAAACAGGGCCATTTTGTAATTTTTTACCCCAAAAAAGAGGGAAATTTCACCAACTCTTTGAAAAAAAGAAAGACAATTTTATCCCAGAATAAAATCAGGTCCAGACTGATGCTTAAAATAGAGTGTCTGATTTCCAATCAAAAATGTCTTTTAAACGGATAAAATAACAAATTGTATAAATAAAACCCTATGTGCTTTAGCAAAAAATTTGGATCTTAACAAAATTAAAAATAGAATTTTAGAAAATACAAACGAAAAAACTTAACAGCTATATAAAATATGTATACAGATAAAAATATCCCCATCATATCACATTTAACATAAATAATTATTAATAAGGGACCAATTGAAAGTCATCCTCAACTGTCACAATGTGCCTATCATTTAAGAACCCGAAGGGTCATGGGGGTTAGGACTTAATATTTATAACATATTTATGTTTTTTATAAAAAACATTATTTCAAACTTTATAAATAAACTTAATGTGAATTTTAAAAAAATTTAATTTCACATACATTTACATCACTACAAATACTTTTAATGAACCTATTTTTAAAAAAACTTTTTTCCCCTCACTCTTATCAAGGTTCCACAAGGAAGTACTTTTTGGACATACTTTGAACTGATAAAAATATTTTCAAAATAATATTTAAATTTAAAGACACTTATTAAAAAAAAAGGGTTGTCGTGTCATTTTACAAAAGCCTCGGTGGTATAGCTCCCTGGCTTTAAGGTTATCAAAAATGGTACCAGCTCTCTAAAGTCCCTCGTTCCTTCAAACCCTGTAAAAATATATATAAGACTACTGTTTTAATATTCATTAAATTTTTAAAAAACCCAAAAACAGGGTGTACAAATGGACAGTAAAAAAGAAAAGGGGTTAAATTTGATGTCATTCATCATTCAAAATAACAGTAAAATGCCGTTTTCTACTGGCATAATATGGAATGATTACTGTTATCTAATATTTCCTCTATCAATTTTATTCCAGTAAATAAAACACTTTTTTGATGTATTTAAGCAGCTACAAAACTTTAATACGTTTCAGAGGTTTAGGTTTAAAGTGAGTGGCTTTTCCGCCCCCCTGGATCGGTCTATTGTGGCTCACACCTTTTTTATTTCTCCCAATAGCTTTTAATGAATCCGATACCAGAATGTGTGAAAGTTCTTACATCTCCCTTACTCGTGTCGCTACCGGACCAGTACAATATGTGTTCTGATGTTTTGGTGTCCCGTCTCCTGGGGGATGACAGCATGGCCCGGGGGGGCTTCAGGGACCTTTCGAAACGGATTCACCCTTTCGGTCGGCCCTTTTTTCTGCTTTACCTTGAGTGGCACCTCTGAAAGGTTTATCCGTTTCGGTCAAAACCCCCCTTTTTTTTCTTTTTTCCATGAAAGCCGTCCCTTTTGTTTGGTAGGGAAGTAATAGTCCACCACGGCAGCGCCCCCCCTTACCGCAGTAAGTCTAGATACACGAGGTCGCCCTGTATCTCAGAGGCACCGTTGTAGACTCCTGTTTAAGGCCGGATTATTCACTCATCAGCACGATAAACCCTTGTGTTCATCTTAGCTGCGGATCCCCTTCCATACGGGAGCCAAAAAATTCGGATAAAGAAACTCAGTGCATGTTCAAAGATCCCTGGGGCCCCAAACCCCAACAACGACGTGTGAACACAGCGGTTGCAGAGGAAGAAGGCTTATCGTGGTATGAATAAAAATGCAGAGCTTAATGTCTTATTACATTTTCAAGGTAAAATATTAACTTGATATCTTTAATTTTTTTTTAATTAGTATTTATTATTTTTAAGTAAATTCAAAACATTCCCACTGCTGTTAAAACTTTATATAAAATACTGGAAAAATTTAACATTGCGAAAAAAAATAAATTTAGACCTTTTTTCACCAAGGTTC
>JAHBCN010005200.1:0-57282 GCA_019359885.1 Listronotus oregonensis
CGTGTTAAAAATATGTATATTTGTTGCCGGCAAGCAGAGCACTTGCCAACGGGGATTTTTTTATGTACCTAATCTAGTAAAAAAAAAAAAAAAAATAAAATTAAAATTAGAAGGTTTAATTATAATTCACGTTTGGCGCGAACAAATATTGCGATTTATTTGTAATTGTATTTTAATCCGAAAAGTTCGTCGGTCCGTGTTTGAGGAGTGCAGGTGCCCAAATACACAGCCGCGGCTCGCATCCGACGACTGACGTGACTAGGCTGAGTCGTTCGCGAACGATTCGTTAAAAAGAACAATGTACTGATTCGAAAAAAAAAATTTCCCTTTTTTTTAAAGGTTCGAATCGTTTTTGAGCCTTTTGCTCGTCTCTGGATGAATAAGGAACGTAGTTCGGATGATCGTTTCGTTCATAAGGTCACTAAGTCAGATTTGGACTCGAACTCGAAGATTTAATTCTTTTTATGCCCAATCTGTCGTTTTTGTCTGCGACTTGGGAATGGCGAGCGGTTTCTTATATTTCGATTTTGCTCACATTACCAGAGGTGTATTAGGCAAACAATTTATGCATTGTCGGTTCGAGTCTTTTTTGGCTTTATACTTATTTAAAAATTAAAAAAAATTTTTTTTTGTTTTAACTATTCTTTAGAACAAAGATTTAAATTTTGGGGGGTAATATAAGGTTTTTTTATTAATTATTTTTTGAAAGTTTTATTTTAAATATATTTTTTAAAATAATAATTATCCAAAATAAATAAATGTAAATAATTTCTTTATTGAAGGTAACTATCACATTTTTGTAATTCAAAACCGACCGAGTCCGACCGGCATCATAATGAAGTGAATCGGTTGCGAACGAATCTTTTCAAGTGAATGAATCAAATAAATCGATTTAAAAAAAGATTCGAACTTTCCACCTCTAGACGTGACGTTCCCCCCACTCCGCCCGCTACCCCGTTACTCTTAATATTGTAAAGTTGTGTTTTTTGCTTAATGTTGGCGAGACTCATATGTTATGGGGTTTTTTTTGGTAAAAAAAAAATGGGGGGGGGGGCTCAAAATAACTGATTTTGGGCGTTAGAGAAATAATTTTGGGGGAACCCTGGGTTAGACAGACCTCAAATTTGAATTCAGCAAGCTCAAAATCATACAGATATATCATTTTTTTTCCCCAAGTTTTTAACTTGACCTTGAAACGACCTTGACCTTGACCCTGTGAGACAAACAGACCTCGGATTTAAGTTCAGTGACCTTGAAAACGTAAAGGTATATAATTTTCATTGGTGTATTTCTGAAATTTAACCTTGAAAACCCCCTAACGACGACCTGATGGAGAAAAACTGACTCATTGGATTCGGTTGAAAACATAAGGATACAGCGGTCTTGTCCAATGTAAATTTTTTTTTGTGGGGTTGTGATTAAAGGATACAATGGGTTCCTTTTAAATTTAGGTTTTCCTGTCCCTTATTTACAATATAGCCGGGGCTAGTAAACAATTTTAAAAAGGTTTTGAGGCATTTTGAAAAATTGTGTGATTGTCCTTGAAGGACCTCCAAACAAAAACGTCAAGGTCTGGCTAAGGGGGTATCGGTTCCTCCAACCCTAAATTTTTTTAATTCCAGGGTTGATAGGGCACCGCTACCCTTCGCCAGAGCTTGACTTTTATGTTTATGGGTCCTTCAAGGAAAATTTCCCCAATTTTTTCAAAGCCCCACCTTTAAATATAAAAAGCTAGTATTTTTATCTTTTTGTCTGCAATAAGTATCTTTGGCCGTTTATTTTTTTTTATTTATTTGCAATATATACATACTCTACAAAAATAAGTCATTTTCTTAAAACTCCTGAATAATAAAACGTAACGGCACTTTACAAAATATTAAAAAGAAAACTTCTATAATTTCTCATAAAATGCGACCAAAAATAATTAAAATATCTGGACCCCAAAAAAAAGGGATAACAAAGTTAAAAATAAGGTACTTTTTTTTACGCAAAAATTCGAAAAAATGACTAAATACAAAAATCCATCGTAAAGTGACTAATGAGACTTTTATTGTTGAAAGAAATTTGCATTATGTTAATGTCTAGACAATATTTAAATTTGTGCAACTTTATGGTACATGGTCATTTTCAAGAACAACATTGCTATTTGTAACGTTTCTAGGTTACCTAAGAAAATGATTTGATGTAAAACAAAGATTCCAATAACACTAAAATCTTGGATTTCCATTGTCTTTATTTGTTAATTGTACAACTTTCGGTTAGTAATGTATCTCGTTTCAAGTGATAACTAAAAACTATTTTAAAAGCTACGCCTAATATACAATCCGTTATTTACCGAAGCTTGACCGACTTGTTACGATTTAGCAACGGCAGCCAGATTTCGGGGAAGTCTCACTAGGTTTGCTAAATACATTTTGGTTGTTTGCAATTATTACACTTCTTTAATTTTTTCCGTTGGTTTCTTGATGAATAATTTTGCTTCCACCATTGGTTACGAGGTTGTTTTAACAATGCGTGTTCGGCAACCCCAATTTCGACGTTTCACCTCGTTTAATAAGGTAAAAAAGGGCCAAACGATACTTTCGTAAGCTTTGATGTAGAAAGTCTGTAAAAAAAATATTGCCAGTAGAAGAATCGTTGAACATTTTTGCGATGAAACGGTCTTTCCAACTTTTTTAAACTTTGAAAGGCCATATTTCAAATACACTGATCCCCTAATCAAACCCCCTAACCCAAAACCCCTTTGAAAAAAGCCAGGGGAAAAAAAAAAATAGAGTTTAAGAACCAGGAAAAGTAAAGAAAAACAAGTTTCTTTAAGTAACGTCGTACATTTATTAACAAAATATAATAATTATTTATTTATTTGTTGGACACTTATAAATGATTGACTATCTTCTCACGCAAGGCAGTAAATTGGCTTTACACCATCTGTTGTTAAATAATAAAGGTGTATTTAGCGTCTGACTTTTTTATTTTTTACATCAGATGCTGATTATGCCTTAAAAAGACAATAATTTATTTTACAAAATGCCGCCCAATCCGAATTTTTGCTAATCCGAACATGGTTCGGTCCCAATTAGTTCGGTAAGCGGGACTGTATATTCTGTACAATGTTGATATTTTTCTGGACAGTTTTTTTTTAACATGGAATAATTTATATAGTAATTGTTTATTTGGTTTTTCCCAGCCTCTTTTCAATATTTTGTACACTCTCATATTTTTTTCTTTAATCTTTAAACAGAAACTATTGATTATGTTAAATAAGTGTTTATTTTATAAATAAAAAATTGAACTACTTAACTTTAACACCACCATTTATTTAACTTACGTAAAGGTCGATTATTCGTTTAACCAAACATAAAAATAAAAATAAACACAACGGCTTTTTCCTGTACTTCTACTACTCATGAAAACTAGCCATTACCGTCCTTATTTAATTATTGGATTCATATGATTACTTTGTAAACATGAACACATATATACCTATTTACTTTAGTGTGTAGAAATAGCATATTTATTATTCCCTCTGAAACAGTCTCTTTATGTGGGATCATATTTTCGTAAGTTGTTTTTCTGTAACAAAAGTTTATTTATTGTATTAGTAAAACGTACGTGATTATTTTTGTTTTGTTGATTGTTTAAACAACAGAAATATTTTATTACTATGTATTTACAGGTATAAAGTAACATGCTTAATGAACTTTTCGTTTTTATTATATGTCAGAAATTGTAAAACAAAAATCATATATTTTTTGACTAATAATAATAACTATTTTAGTTGATGTATGTAAAGTAACTAAAAATGTTTAAATAAACCCGCAGTCGGGTTTTTTTCAAAATAAAAATATTTAAAAAAATATTTTAAAATAAGGGATATAACTTAAATAATAAGGGTGGTGCGTTCTACTAAGGTATCTTCTTCGTTGAGCTTGGCCCAAATGATGCTTAACGATTCTTCTACTGGCACATTTGTTTACAGACTTTCTACATCAAAGCTTACGAAAGTATCGTTTGGTCCTATTTCTACCTTATTAAACGAGGTGAAACGTCGAAATCAGGGGTTGCCGAACACGCATTGTTAAAACAACCTCGTAACCAATGGTCGGAAGCAAAAATTATTCATAAAGAAACCAACTGGAAAAAAAATTAAAGAAGCTGTAATAATTGCAAACAACCAAAATGTATTTAGCAAACCTAGTGTAGACATTCCGAATATCTGGCTGCCGTTGCTAAATCGTAACAAGTCGGTCAAGCTTCGGTAAATAACGGATTGTATATAAGGTCGTAGCTTTTAAAATAGTTTTTAGTTATCACTTGAAACGAGATACATCACTAACCGAAACGTTGTGTATCAATTAACAAATAAAGACAATGGAAGTCCAAGATTTTAGTGTTATTGGAATCTTTTGTTTTACATCAAATCATTTTCTTAGGTAACCTAGAAACGTTACAAATAGCAATGTTAAGTTCTTGAAAAATGACCATGTACCATAAAGTTGCACAAATTTAAATATTGTCTAGACATTAACATAATGCAAATTTCTTTTCAACAATAAAAGTCTCATTAGTCACTTTACGATGGATTTTTGTATTTAGTCATTTTTTACGAATTTTTGCGTAATAAAAAAGTACCTTATTTTTAACTTTGTTATACCTTTTTTAGAGATCCAGATATTTTAATTATTTTTGGTCGCATTTTTAAAGAGAAATTGCTCAATAAGTTTTCTTTGTAATATTTTTTAAAGTGCTCGTTACGTTTTATTATTCAGGAGTTTTAAGAAAAGTGACTTACTTTCAGTAGAGTATATATTGCAAATAAATAAAAACTAATAAACGGCCAAAGATACTTATTGCAGACAAAAAGATAAAAATACTAGCTTTCCTTATATTTAAAGGCGGGGCTTTGAAAATTCGCGTAATTGTCCTTGAAGGACCCATAAACATAAAAGTCAAGCTCTGGCTGAAGGGTAGCGGTGCCCTATCAACCCTGGAATTAAAAAAATTCTAGGGTTGGTAGGGGGCCGATACCCTTCAGCCAGACCTTGACGTTTTTGTTTGGAGGTCCTTCAAGGACAATCACACAATTTTTCAAAATGCCTCAAAAACCTTTTTAAAATTGTTTACTAGCTCTCGGACTATATTGTTAATAAGGGACAGGAAAACCCAAATTTAAATGGAACCCATTGTATCCTTTAATCACAACCCCACAAAAAAAAATCTTTACATTGGACAAGACCGCTGTATCCTTATGTTTTCAAGGTCGCTGAATCCGAATCCGGAGTCAGTTTGACTCCATCAGGTCGTCGTTAGGGTCTTTTCAAGGTTAAATTTACAGAAATACACCTAAGTGAAAATTATATACCTTTATGTTTTCGAGGTCACTGAACTTAAATCCGAGGTCTGTTTGTCTCTACAGGGTCAAGGTCAAGGTCGTTTCAAGGTCAAGTTAAAAAAAAACTTGGGGAAAAACAAATGTTATATCTGTATGATTTTGAGCTTGCTGAATTCAAATTTGAGGTCTGTCTAACCCAGAGGTTCCCAAACTTATTTCGTCTAACGCCCACTTTGAAAATCAGTTATTTTGTAGCGCCCCCCCCCATTTTTTTTCACCATAAAAACCTCCATAACATATTAGTCTCGCCAACATTAAGCAATAATAACACAACTTTACAATATTAAGAGTAACGGGGTAGCGGGCGGAGTGGTGGAAAGTTCGAATCTTTTTACTAAATCGATTTATTTGATTCATTCACTTGAAAAGATTCGTTCGCAACCGATTCACTTTATTATGATGCCGGTCGGACTCGGTCGGTTTTGAATTCCACAAAAAATGTGATAGTTACCTTCAATAAAGAAATTATTTACATTTATTTTATTTTGGTATAATTATTATTTTAAAAAATATATTTAAAATAAAACTTTCAAAAACTATAATTAATAAAACCTTCATATGTACCTCCAAATTAAGTCTTTGTTCAAAAGAATAGTTAAAACAAAAAAAAAGTTCTTTTAATTGCTAAATAAGTATAAAGCCAAAACTGACTCGAACCGACAATACGCATAAATTGTTTGCCTAATACACCTCTGGTAATGTGAGCAAAATCGAAATATAAGAAACCGCTCGCCACTTGCCAAGTCGCAGCACAAAAACGACAGATTGGCGTCATAAAATACCGAATTGCCAAATCTTCGAGTTCGAGTCCAAATCTGACTTAGTGACCTTATGAACGAAACGATCATCCGAACTACGTTCCTTATTCATCCAGAGCCATCGAGCAAGTGGCTCAAAAACGATTCGAATCCATTGAAAACAAGGAATTATTTTATTCGAATCAGTGCACTGATTCGTTCTTTTTGAACGAATCGTTCGCGAACGACTCAGCTCTAGTCACGTCAGTCGTCGGACGGTCGCGAGCCGCGGCTGTGTATTTGGGCACCTGCACTCCTCAAACACGGACCGACGAACGTTGACGGATTAAAATACAGGATTGCACAAATAAATCGTACAATATTTGTTCGCGCCAAACGTGAATTATAATTAAACCTTCTAATTTTAATTTTATTTTTTCTTTATTTAGTTTGGATTAGCGGGACTACAGTGTATTTGAAATATGGCCTTTCAAAGTTTAAAAAAGTTGGCAACACCGCACCCGTTTCATCGCAGCCAGTCGAACGTTGAACATTTTTTGCGAGGTTTTTTATATTTACACTTTTTTAAAGATATGTTTATTAACATACAAATAATAATAATAATATTTACTTCTTGCAATTTATTTTAATATTTAATTTGGAATTAAATTTAAGTAAAAAACATTTAATTATTGTTTGGTTTTAATATGTAATTTAAAAAAATGTTCTTATCACAAGATTGGGCGTACTATCCATTTTAAGAACACACATCATTATGTTTTAAAACAGCACATTCCATTTTCAAAATAAACAAAAATATCGCGGCCAAGCCGGTGAGCAAAATGTACAATTGACTTTACGTACAAGGCTTTTGGATAGCTCTGTTGCCAAATGTTTTAAAAATGTTTAACTTAAAGAAAAATGTTTTTTTTATTTGTTGATTAAAACATTTAAAACTTAGTTTATTTTATTAGCAAATAAATCTACTGAGAAGCGGTTAAAACAAAAGTCTCCAGTTGTAAAGGTTTTCAGAAATAATTGCTTTCAAAGTTCGTAACTTTGACATTGTCTAAACAAAAATCTGTTAATAACACTAAAATCTTGGACTTCCATTGTCTTTATTTGTTAATTGATACACAACGTGTCGGTTAGTGATGTATCTCCAACTGTTTTCAAGTGATAACTAAAACTATTCTTAAAAGCTACGACCTTATATACTATCCGTTGTTCACCGAAGCTTGACCGACTTGTCACGGTTCAGCAACGGCAGGCAGATATTCGGAATGTCTACACTAGGTTTGCTAAATACATTTTGATTGTTTGCAATTATTACAGCTTCTTTAAATTTTCTTTTCTTCCAATGGGTTTCTTTATGAATGATTTTTGCTTCCGACCATTTTATACGGTGTTGTTTTGACCATGCGTGTTCGGCAATCCCTGATTTCGACGTTTCACCTCGTTCCGTATGTTTTTTGTGTTCTTTAACTCTAACTTCTATTGGTCTTTTTGTTTCCCCGATGTATACTTCACCGCATTCACAAGGAATTTGGTAGATACAGTCATTTTTTGAAACATTATTGTCCGGTCTTGTCTTAGTAAGAATACTTCTCAGAGTGGTTTGGGATTTAAATGCTGTTTTAATGTTATACCTATTCGCTATTCTGCAGATCTTTTCTGAAGTTCCTTTAATATACGGAATAGTCATAAATGTTTGGTCCTGTGTAGTCTTGTTCAAATTAGAGTTCTTTGTCTTCTCTTAATATTTATCGATTGTTTCTTTTACCAATCTCTCACTGTAGCCGTTTTGTTTGAGATCCCTAGTTATATTACTTATTTCGGCTTGCAGAGATTCCTTACTGTTGCATAGGGTCACCGCGCGGTTATATAGAGTACGTATGACTCCTCGCTTTGTTTCGTTAGAGTGATTGGAATTCCGGTGTAAATATTGTCCAGTGTGGGTAGGTTTTCTGTATACCGAGGTATATATATGTCCATTATTTCGTTTGACTAAAACGTCGAGAAAAGGTAGAGCCGAATTTTGTTCCTTCTCCACTGTGAATTTGATACATGGTCGAAGACAGTTTAGATGTTTTAAGAAAACTTCAAGTTCTTCGTCATTACCTGTCCATACAATAAAAGTATCGTCAACATATCGTAGCCAAACTTTTGGTTTGATTAGTGCAGTATTAATTGCGTGTTCCTTAAACCATTCCATATATATGTTTGCTACCACTGGAGAGAGCGATGAACCCATGGGAAGTCCATCACTCCATCCAGCGGCAGGGTGGTGCGTTCTATTAAGGTATCATCTTCGTTGAGCTTGGCCCGAATGATGCTTAACGATTCTTCTATTGTAACATTTGTATATAGACTTTCTACATCAAAGCTTACGAAAGTATCGTTTGGTCCTATTTCTACATTATTGAGAATCTTAACAAAATGACTGGAGTTCTTTATAAAGGATGGTGACTTTGTCTGCTGGAAGAATTTTGATGGATGTATCATTTTGAAGGTTTTTAAGAGCTGCTAATTCGTTTTGAGTGATATTAGTGGGGTTACTTTGTTTTATTTCTAAAACATCTTACTTTCCATCGAAGTTCTTCCGCATCTGGTTCCTGGATCCTTGTTGTTTCTAAAGAACTAATTATGTCTAGAGTAGGTGTTTGCTTTGGAGCTATGGCAAAGTTTAATCCTCGTGTTAAAAGCTGTTCTTCTGTTTCCGAGAGGGTTCGGGAGGACATGTTAATTATAGTATTTTTGTTGACTGTCTCAGCTGTTGGTCGTTTATTGTAAAGTCTATTAAATTTGTTCTGGTGTTTTTGTCGTAAATTGCCTTTGGCCTTTTCGCATGTTCTTTGTATTTTTTGAAAAATGGGGTTGTAGTCCTCTTCCTGTACGTATTCCTTAATCTCTTCATATCTCTGGGTAAGTTCTAATAACAGCTGTGATTTCTTCCATCGGTGGTAGTTAATCTGGGATCGAAGCAGAGATTTGCTGGCTTCTTCAAGAATACGTTTAGCTCTTTCTCCTGGTATTGGTGACTTCAGGCGAAAACCAACTGGAATACTGTTGTTGTCTCTGGCTTCTCGTAGAAATTCAATGTGGGCATCTTCTAGCGAATAGGTATAACATTAAAACAGCATTTAAATCTCAAACCACTCTGAGAAGTATTCTTACTAAGACAAGACCGGACAATAATGTTTTAAAAAATGACTGTATCTACCAAATTTCTTGTGAATGTGGTAAAGTATACATCGGGGAAACAAAAAGACCAATAGAACGAGGTGAAACGTCGAAATCAGGGATTGCCGAACACGCATGGTCAAAACAACACCGTATAAAATGGTCGGAAGCAAAAATCATTCATAAAGAAACCCATTGGAAGAAAAGAAAATTTAAAGAAGCTGTAATAATTGCAAACAATCAAAATGTATTTAGCAAACCTAGTGTAGACATTCCGAATATCTGGCTGCCGTTGCTGAACCGTGACAAGTCGGTCAAGCTTCGGCGAACAACGGATAGTATATAAGGTCGTAGCTTTTAAGAATAGTTTTAGTTACCACTTGAAAACGGTTGGAGATACATCACTAACCGAAACGTTGTGTATCAATTAATAAATAAAGACAATGGAAGTCCAAGATTTCAGTGTTATTGAAACCATAACATTGTCTAACACTTTTAAAGAAACGTTAAAAATCTGTTAAGTTTTGACACATATGTCATATAAACTTTTCGACTTGTTTTAAGCTATCACCCATTAAAATCGTGAGCATCATACTTTTTACACCCTGTATATAAGTGTACTGTTAAGCATGTGTATTTTATATTAATATATCTGACAAGCATATCATTGTTAGGCAACTCACCATACATATGTTATTTATACAAGTCGTTGGAAGGGGGAGTCATACTACATTTAAAAATAACTATACTACGTTTAAAGACAACTAATTCTTTTTTAAATATCAATTTTTGGATTTTTTAAATATTTTTTCATAAATTATGTATGGTATGGCAAAAAATCCATATTTTTAATTTTTTTATTATTCTATTTTTAATCAACTTTAAAAATAAAAATATTTATCAACTCAAAAAAAAATATTTTGTTAATTTCACATTCCAAAAAAGTGGAGCCACACATCTAAACAAATACCCAGTTAGTAAAGCATATTGATATTTTTTGATATGATATATTTAGGAGCACTCCCTACTAGGAGATCCTACAGAAGAAGTATTTTAGCTGGGGATTATTTAACCTGTGGACTGAAGTTTTTTATTCCTAAAACTTTAAAGTGTAATAGAAAAAGGAAAATATATACTTTTTTAAATTGTATTGAAATTAAATAAAAAGATAGAGAAAAATGTAGCAAAAATTTGAATTTTTCCTTTAATTACTTTTTAAAGAAAATAACAATTAAGTTTTTTTTTCAAGTTTAACAACTTATTTTTATGAAAAAAAAACAAAAAGTGGTTTTCCGAAACATGACTTTGCTTTAATAATACAAAAATAATTTTCCTGTATGTTTTTACAGGGTTGTCCAACATTATATGCTAAAATATTGGGTATAACCCTGCAAAAATAAAATGATTTGAAATTACTTTTAAAATCATAAAAAAGAAAACATTAATTTGTATAAGGAGATAAAAATCAGCTTCCAGGGAGAGAGAAAGAAAAAGCAAAATTCTACACTTTTGTTTCCAGTTCTGTGAAAAAAGGATACCCAAGGGAACAGGAAAATATAAAGCTTTACTGTTTCCCAGCGGATTTATTATTATCTTTGTCCTTGTGTAGCATTCTTACAAAAGCAGCTCAGTAACCTTTAATGAAATTATAAAAAGTTTCTCTTGCCTCTGGCAAAAGACTTTACACCAAAAGGGAGAATTTATTAAAATAAAAGTGTTTTAATGCAGATTATTTTAACTTTTTAAAATTAATTAAATTTTAAATTTAAACCAAAACATTTTTTTGGTTAAAAATATAATTTGTTAATTATTAAATTTTTTATTAATAACTGTATAGTTTTCATGGGTGGTTGTAGTATTTTGTGTTTTTTATCTACCAATCATAGTTATTATTATAGTATAATGGTTATCTAACGGTATTACCAAGGGTAAATTATGGTTTAGATCATTAATCGCAAATTAATGCCCGAAGTAGTCACAATATGTCTTCGTCAATCGTTTCGTTAAAATATTTTGAAAATTATATTTCTTTCTAAATTTGTTTCAAATGTGTTACTGCTTTAGACCACCAACCTGACAAATGTCAATATTAACAATCAAAAGACAAAGTTATGTTAAGGACAAGGTTTTAAATCAAAATTAAATTTTAGGTTTATTTGGTTGCCGTTTATTATTAGAAATCTGTTCAATAATGGGGGCTGTTAATGAATGATTTTGAATGCGGTAATATTATTAAAAATATTTTTTTTAAATGGCTAAACAATACGTTTAGACATAATAATTCTAATTTATCAGTTAATATGTTTTTGATATATCTCGTGCCATCTCTGCACTTATGGTTAGGCCTCCTTAACCACAAGTGCAGCCAGTAAGGCAGCTGTTATAAATATAGGAATATTTTACCAGTAATTTCCAGTACATGTTTGATTTAGGGTAAACAGAGGATAAAGGTAAAGATAAATTTAAGTAAACGAATTGGTTAAATAATAAAGCCTAAGAATTTTAACATATTAATAATTTTTTCTTTTCGCCTAAAAGAAAGATTGTTATGCCAAAAGAGCGTGCAAATTTTGTTACAGATTTTTACACTTGAAAAGTTAAGTGCTGATTAATTAAATACCGCATATTTTATAATATAACAACAAAAAATTTTCGGCTTGCAGCTTTTTTGAAACGCACAATTTTTTTGCTTCGGTAGTTTTTAAAAACAATGTATATGATATTAGGATAACGAATTTACTAAGGAAAATGGCTCAAGTCGTAATATAAAGATTTTCTTAAAATTGGAGAAAATTATTGCTTGGAAAATTGACTGTTTAAAAAATTATCTGTCCGTTAATTCAAGAAGATTTCGGCCATTTCTAAAAATAATCTTTTGTTATAGTTACTTTCAACTCTTTTTAGAACTTACTATTAATACTCTTTCATGGAGGCAGAACCAAAGAACAAAATCTCAATTTCTTTCTTTTTTACAACATCCACTTATACACATTAATATCAGCTTGGGTATATGGTTGACGGACGCATGTGACAGGTGTGCTCCGTCTGCCAGTATCCATAGTTGCCTAGGTTCAATTCCTCGGTCAGTCCACTGGCAATGGAGGTAATTGGAAGTATGTAAATTAACAAAAAAATCACAAAAGTACCCTTAATAATAATTTTTGACATTAGGTAATTTTTCCCTTTTCTTTGAATTTTAAATAATTATCACATTAATGGTTATCTTTTTTACTCGCAAACATGCAGGCAGGGATGTTTGGTACATATGTGGTTTTGTTTCTTGGTTTTCCTTTGCCTTTTTCTTTTATGTAAGACATTTTGGTGATTATATGTCCTACTTAGCTTTACTACTTTTAAGTTGCTCAACTCCTATCCAAGGTGTTTGTAAATATCACCTAGCAGATGTGGTTTAACTAACCCTATGTTAACTTGAACTGAAATGTTGTGATCTTTAGGAACAGATTAATATAAAAAACACAACATTCCTTATTCTTTGAACGCCATCATATCAGAGTTACTACCTCAAACCAAAACACATCTTGTGAAAATAAAATTATTTAAGTTTAGTAATTAAATATTGTAACAAATAATAAATATATTACACAAGAATGCCAACCGTTTTTTACATAATGAAGTTATTTTTCACTTAAATGCAGGTAGCAGTAAGTAGATTGTTACTAATATTATATTTTTTAATTGTTAAAGGGATAATTTTTTTTGTTATTTTTTTCTCAATATAAACAAGCTCATTTTACTAATTGTATGTCCATTATTGTAGCCCTGAGGAAGAAAATAATTTTTTTGAAAGTTTGGAGTAGCAAAAAAGCATTTTCATTTAACAAACCCTCTAAGACTGATACCCCAAAAAAATAAAATTTGTTTTCGAAATTCCAATGATGAGAAACGAATTTGGGACACCCTATACAGGGTATGGCAAAAAAGTTGAATACTGCTTGAGCGTAAAGTACCCTTATTTCATAAAATATAACGAAATGTTAAATATCAATTTATTTGGAATTAAAAGTTAGACCTTAATATTAAGTCTTGACCTCCTTTTCTTATTTTCACTTTTTTTTAAACTAAATTACTTCTGTATAATACATTTTTTTATTCTAATGTAATATTTTTTTAAAATAGCTTTAACCCAATCTCTCTTTATCAAGTTTTTTGTAAATTACTTGTAATGCGTATTTGTTAAATTTAACTAAATTTAAATTTTTTTAGCTTACAGCCAAATTTAACAAAACTCCAAAATTTTACAAATAATACTTTTAAGAGGACAAATATTTTATAATTATACATCTCTATATAATTTTTTTTATCTAACATACACAACTCTTTTGTCAAACTCCTATGAAAGTGTAAAACTGGTAGGTATACTGTTCTACACTTTTATAAGAGTTTGAAAAAAAAACTATACTTTAAATATGACAGTTTTATATGAATATTAGTATTATTAAACTATTTGCCTTGCTAAAAAGGTTATTTGTAAAATTTTAGAGTTTTATTATATATTGTTAAAACAAACTGGAATTTGGCGGTGAGTTTATAAAATATAAATCAAGTAAAATTGTACAAAAACGCGTAAAAAAGTAAAAAAGTCATTTAATTGTTTTTTGTTAGACCTATTTTTTAAAGTATTATATCAAAACAAATAAAATATGTATTATACGGGAATAATTTAAAATTCTCTAAAAAAAATAACTCAAATAGAAGACCATGACTAGGTATTTAGATTTAACTTTTTATTGAAAATAATTTTTCTTTTATTTTTAAAATAAGTTTACTTAATTCTAAAACAATTTTTAATTTTTTTGTCATGCTCTGTATATCTTTTGACCCTAAATTAAACTAGCTGCTGCGAATATATTTTGTAAAACTAAGGATTTTTTTTGACAAAGTAAAAAAAAGTTTCTTATTTGTTTTAACCCTAAGGTACCACACTGCATATATATTTAACTAATGCCATCTTAATGTTTCATGCTATTATATGCAACATACCATTAACAAACCTCTTTATTTTTATAGTAAATGTGGGTCAATTTGGTCTCTTATTCTTATATGTATACAAAAACAAAAAATTTTTTAAGGGGACGTTTTTATTTTACAAAATAGGCAAGTTAAACAACGAACTAAATAAAAATGTTAATTTTTTATACCATACCAGTTTGTTGAGAGGTTTGATTATTTTATAAATTAGCATAAGTACGCTTGCATGTAACTGCCATATTAATTTTTTTCTGCTCTCCGTGTAATTAGGATCATTTTATTAACACGAGCTTTATTACCCCGGCAAATTACAGACGGCTCTAAAGCAGATAAGATCTCTGCTGTTCTAAAAGAAATTTTAAAATTGTCAATTATAGCTCTATCAGGATCGATGTCCTACACTTTTACAACCACTAAGCTTGTGTCAATCTGTTTTTGTATTTTGTTTAAATACTAATATTTTAATTCATTAACTAAACAGTAATAAATCACCAATGACCCTAGAAAGTAAAAAACATGGAGTAAATTAGATAAAGTCTTGTTGTGTCGGTCGCGGTGGAAGGGTGTTATACCCACTCACTAGTTGTTTATATCTGAAAATATAAAATATAATTTTTAGAAACTTCTCTTATTTATGCCAAGTGAAATAAAATATGCCGTGGTAATAATAATAAGGCAGTTAAAATTCTTACTCTGTAGTTATTTGTTTGTCTATAATACAAAGGCTTAATCGTGATCAGAAATTTTATAGCTCAAGAGTAGTGAGCAGGTTGATAATCAAGAAATTAACAAAAATATATTAAAATTAAAAAATATATATTTTTGTAAACTACCCTGCCTGAAGAGTCATCTGGTTTGGTACAATTACATTTTTTAAATTCCTGTTTCGTCCGTACCATGATTCAAAAGTTTTAGAAAACATTCACACTTTTTTTAAAAATTTTCCATATCCTCTTATATTAAAAATACTACACTGAATGCCTGAAGTAATTACCAGATAAATTTAAAATAGAACATATTTTTTTAATATTTGTTCATAAAAGTATATGTTCATTAGGCATTTCGGGGTAAAACCTTTATTACATATCGCAAAAAAATATTAGTATGTACTTCTTTTTCTTATAACACTAACTCTCTTTGAGATTTGGCGATCTACATAGCTAACGTTGTTTTAGATACATCAGCTCGAAACACTTCAACAGAAGTACACCCCAACCATATTCTAAGGTCTTTCAAACAAGAGTTTTGACGTCTTTCAATAGATCTTTTTCTTTTATTATCACTCTCAGCAATTCGTACCTGTTGCCTTTCACGATGTGGCCTACATATCTAGTTTTTTTTTATGAATGTCAATAGTTCTTTTGGATTCTGCATTCATCTAAGCACTTCTTCATACGTAATTTGTTGAACTCATGAAATGCAAAGCACACGAAACTATGGGTACATTTTAAACATCTAATTTTTTTTTAGTTTTAGGGTCAAGGGTTCATAATTCACATGCTGAAGATATATCATTCATAATTTATAAGTCTATAAAGTAAAGTTAAAAACCAATATTAATTCCTTCAAGTAAATAAAAAGTAAATCTGTATTGCTGGAGGTACTAGATTAATTATAATTGTACTAAATAAGGAAACCAATAAAGTAAAAAATTTAAACTTCTAGTGATTTATCTACAGACATGCATGTCACTTGCACTTTGTTTTATTTTAGTAGGAATTGTGGAGAAGAAATTACTTTATAAGTTATTTCAATTTTATATGTGAACATGTGACTTCATAAAAAGAAAGATATAATAAATAAACACTTAATTTTACCTGTATAAAATTAAACCTTCTACGAATAGTATTGAAATATCGAAACACAATTCAAACCCCAATTAATATTATATCAAGGTAAAATAAAGATTGCTTTTAAGGAGAATTACAAGTAAGATCTCTTGGGAAATTACGAACTGAAATTGTATCAATAATATATTTAGTTTTAAACAAGTAATATCGAAATAAATGCATCCACCTTATAATTTAATTTTTTTATGTCAGATTATGATAAAATTATAAATGGTACATAATAATAAGTTCTGTACAATGTGTTAAATGACTTGATCTTAACTAATTTTAATTAAAAATATGATTAGCATTTTAGGCAACTAAAGTGACAAAAGAACTGTTTGTTTCCGATATTTCTTTGCTAAATTATATAAAAACTATTAGAAATGCATACGTTGAGTGATAATATAAACCTTAAATACTAAATAGATGTTTGAAAATAATCACCTAACCACTTTAAAAGGTTAAATTAAAATATACATTGTGTTTTACTGGAAGATTTTGTAAGTCCTTAAGGATTATTTATTATAAAATCCCCTGTAACAACACTTGGTTTTAAAATTCTTAAAAACTTTTAAAAATCATTATACCTAAGACAACCAAAAACCAAAACGTTTTATCTAACAAACTAAGTATAAAAGAAATTACTATGTATTTTTTTAATATTTAAAAGTTGTTAAAAATGCCATATTAACTAACCTTGAATATTATATTTATGTGATTATTTGTTAAATTCATAAAAAAATCTTTTAAAATAAAATCTGTCAAGAATAAGCATTGTGTTTGCAAATAATTTTTGATTTTTTGACGAATATATTTCCAATTTTACGCAGTTTGCTATAATGGTTAAAATATTAAAATACTAATAAGAATATTTTAGGTTTTTTTTACCCAAATATTAATTTAAAACCTAAAAACTTACATTAACAGGTGTACATAATGTGGATTCATTCTTTCAACATTTCTTTTAATTCATATATTCTATTTAATTAAACACATTTTAAATAATGTTTTGCTCGCAGTCACAAAAAAATCAGTTATTGTTTATACCTTTTAAAGCTTGATAGTTTTCTGTTAAAGTAACAGGCATCAAAGCACCTTTGCTTACATTAAAGGTTCAACACATATAATGGGTGGGTACTCAGTTATGTATCCTAGAGACCAGATAGGTTATATAACTCAAATAGGTCTTGTCGAAATACATAGTTTATGACATATAAAGTGTTGTGTATCTTTTATAGTATTTAAAATATTAACGTTTTATTTTTTTAAGCGTTTATATCTAAATTTACGCCTTATCCCGATTTTTTGTTCTTTGATCCCAATTTTGACTTTAGATTCGTATTTAGCGAAAAAAAAAATACGCCAGGAAATTTTACTACTCTCCAGTATTGTTGGAGTTATTTTTAAAAAATGTCTATTTTTACGAAATTGCGGAAAATCGTTTTTCACAAATCTATTTTAATTAAGAGGGGTATTAAGGGGTTGTTTTTAATGATCTTTTCGTAGAAAAAAGTAGGACCGACCTTATTTTTATCATAACTCGCTCAATTTTCATGCTAAAAACTGTTTTTTTGTTTTTAAAAGAAAGGTCTTATTATATACTTTAAAAAAGACCTTATATGTTTTCCTTGAAAAATGCAAACTTTTCCCGCTATTTGACTTTGAATCTTTCAAATTTAACAGACACCCAACACACACCACTTTTTTGTAGGCCTGTGTTATTATATGAAACATTAAAAGCTAAATATGTTAATAAATAAAATTAAATAGGCGAAATTAATTAATAATAGAGTTTGTAAAAAAACACGTAATTAAAAAATATATTATATTATTGTTGATTATATAAAATATATTTGTCTAAATAATATTTTAATAACAAAACAGCAAAATTCTATTACTAAACTACATTTTTAACACCCCCATTTCTGTTAAAGGTATACCAAATTATCCTATTAATTGTATCGACTTAAAGGGATAAAACTGTTATTGATTTGAGTAAACCCTGATTTAACCAAATAAGCAAAGGCGAAACCAAAGCTTTAAAGTATTTTTTAACAATACCTTACTTTGTTACTTTATTATTTACACTAATAGAAAAAAGTACCCTTAGTGTAAAATGTAAATAGGGGAAAAAAAGTAATTTTAAACGTTAGGTATTTACAATAATTTATTTTAAAAAGGTTTTATCCAAGAAACAAAAAAAAACCAATACAGTATTTAAAAGCACATTTTATTTGGGTTTTCGCTAAGTAAAATAAAAACAAAAGCGTAATACAATAGCACTGTAACATAAAAAACACAAAATCTGGTAAAAATAAAATATTTTCATATGTAAAAATATTATTATTTATGTGTTCATGTTTTTTTTTAATTGTATGGTGTGAGTATTTCTTTTTTTACATACAATAAATGCAAATTTACATTAAACTATAAAAAAATTTTTTTTTACTCCAAATATAAGACAATTTTTGTAAAAGCCCCAAATTTTAAACTTTTACTTTTACTACTGACTGACTCACTTACTTCCTTACCCACTGACTCATCAAAAATATGAGGCACTTCATAACAAAATGGAAACTTGAAATTTGGTATATAAGTAGGTTTTAGGGCAGAAGTATAGAAACAAACATAAGTTTTCAAGGACATACATGTCTTAGAATTTAAAATGCAGGCAGAAATTTATTCCATTTATTAAATTATGAAAAAAGAAAAGAGAATCCAGCAAAAACACTTAGGTAAAGTAAAGGCTACGTTTCTGTCCAAAAATATCAACATTTTACCTACTGAGATCTAAAATAAGAACAAGCTCTGTCTACAATTTTATTCTATGTAAATTACCATACCTAACACATCCTCCTTGTCTCTTACATACATAATAAGTACGAACCTATTTTGTTTGTCGAGTAAGTATTTTCACCATTTCTATTTAACACGGGGCTTGCAAGTATTCACTGGTTATAACATCAAAAAAATATTAAACATATCATGTTTAATAAACATTAAGCTATGAAAAAGTAATTTGCTTCACTCCAAATATAAGACAATTTTTGTGAAAGCCCCAAATTTTAAACTTTTACTTTTACTACTGACTGACTCATTTACTTCCTTACCCACTGACTCATCAAAAATATGAGGCACTTCTTAAAAAATGAAACTTGAACTTTGGTATATAAGTAGGTTCTAGGACAGAAGAAAAGAAACAAACATAAGTTTTCAAGGACACACTTGTCTTAGAATTTAACAGAAGCAGCAGGCAGAATATTATTCCATTTATTAAATTATGAAAAAAGAAAAGAGAATCCAGCAAAAACACTTAGGTAAAGTAAAGGCTACGTTTCTGTCCAAAAATATCAACCTTTTACCTACTGAGATCTAAAATAAGGACAAGCTCTGTCTACAATTTTATTCTATGTAAATTACCATACCTAACACATCCTCCTTGTCTCTTACATACATAATAAGTACGAACCTATTTTGTTTGTGGAGTAAGTATTTTCACCGTTTCTATTTAACACGGGGCTTGAAAGTATTCACTGGTTATAATATCAAAAAAATATTAAACATATCATGTTTAATAAACAAATTTACCTATTGGCTAAATTTAAAGAACATATTATTATTCTAAAAAACATTGATTTTTAAAGCCCACATTAGACTTTTATTACTTTTATTTTAGTACTGATGTTCATTTACTGTATAACATGCCACTCGATCAAGCAGATTTACCCATTTCTTTAAATAAAACTTACTTTGGTTATTTAAGCTTAGGTTCTAGGTAGCAGGTATACGATCAACAAACAAATTTATATTTGAGATTTTCAACGTCCATTTATACAGTTTTTAGAATTTAACTAAACACTTTTAAATAAGAAACTTAAAGTTATGTTCCATTTATTAAAATCTATAAAAATGGAATTTCACACATATATTTTACACTTGCATAAATAAAATGCAAGACATACGCGGGCTTGCTGACCCAAATATATCATTCCTTTACTCCTACATGAATAACTAATAATCTGTCGAAATCACAATACTTTATTAAGCCGTTAGTAAAGCCTGTAAACTTCTCCGTCTCTTACATCATAATAGCCTAGAACCTGTTTTGTTGATGGAGAGTATTTTCACGGCGTGCTATATACTTTAACGGGGTTGAAATATTCACTGGTTATAAATCAAAAAAAATTAAACATATCATGTTTAATAAACAAATTATATTGGTAATAAAGAACATATAATTATTTTAAAAAAGTTTTAAAATTTAGCTATTTTTATTTTATTTTTAAAGTCAATGCAAAGTTGTTTCATTTTATGTATAACATTTGCCACTGGGTAGCAGATTTACCCATTTTTTAAATAAAAACGTTATTTAAGATGGCTCTATTTTAAGCTTATTCTAGGTGTAGCTGGTTATCGATCAACATAACGAATTTTATATTTGAGATTTTCACGTCGTCATTTATACCAGTTTTTGGTTTAACTTAAACACTTTTAAATAAGAAACTTAAACGTTATGTTGCGCTACCTGATAAAATCTCAAAAAATTGGATATTTTTACACATATATTTTTTACCTTTGCATAAAATTTAAAAATGCAAGACTTTTCATTTCAAGCGCCGGGTCTTGGTTGACCCTATATATCATTTTCCTTCTACCTTCGCTACATGAATAATTCATACTTTGTCGGAAATCACTTAAATACTATTTTGAAGCCGTTAGTAAAGCCTGTCAAAAGGCTTTCGCGTCGGCTTTGCAAGAGCCCTGACCTCGTCGTTTGGCCTTGACTGAGGACGACGATGATCCGTCGTCGACGGGACGTGCTATATACTTAACGGGGTGCCATATATTTTACAAGGGTAATTATAAGAGGCAATAAAAATTAAGCATTTTAATTCTTTGCTAAAACGTAATTGGTCAAAAAAACTTAAACATTATTTTAAATTAAACTTTTAAACTTTATTGCCTTTTAAAGATGACTAATGATTTAAAACTGTAAAACTGTTTGTCTTATAAGAATTTGAGATTTTTTTTAGTTTAGGTAGTTTTATTATAAACGATAAAACTGTAAATAATATTAAATGAAAGTCCTTTGCAAATCTCGTATTATTTTCTTTAAAGTAAATTTAAATTTCATATGTTTAAAAAAAAATTATTCAAAATTTTTATTTTAGGCAAATACTTCTTTTTTTAAACAACATATTTCATTTTGTCTTAGAGAATTCTTAAACCTATAGAGCTTGCGCAAAGAAAAGGTTTTCCTTTGATAGCTTTGATAAAAAAGGAATTAATGTAAAATCAAAAGTCTAAGAAATAAAAAATTTACGTTCAAATATTTTAAGACTTAAGATGGCTCAATACACTTAATAAATTGCATGTAGATTTTGCATTATTTTTAATTATTTATATTTTTTTATTCTAAATAATTTTTAATAACACGTCAATTGGTTTTACTTTAAATATTTCGACATGAAAAGAAATATTGTGTCCACCTTATTAGTATTATAGCAAAATGATTATTACTTTAATATTTTTTTTCAGACATTTCCGATAATTTCCTTTAAATTATAAAAATTTTGGTTATTTTGGTAAATTAGTTAAAATAAAATATTTTCACTATAAAAATCTTATAAAAACTAAAATAAAAAGTTCTAATCGTTAAGCACTTTGTCACATGGTCTATAATTTCGACTCGCCATATTCAAAAAACAGTTTGGATAAAATATTTAAAGTTTTTAAATTTTTTTAGGACCATTATATATGCAAAATATGGTTTTTTGTTTTAAGCTATACTACATAATTTAGCGTTATATCTTTTTATAAAGTAGATCTCATAGGTTCAAAGCTATTAAAGGCAAAATTTTTCATCTTTACTCTGTATAAATTAACCACAATTAAGAAAACTATTATTTGACTATAAACAAAAAACATTAAAATATAATGGTATGATATTAAACTATATTATTTTTTTACCATTAATACACTAGTTAAATATAAACATTTAATAATTTTATTTATATTTCTTTAAAACATTGCTTATTTTAAAGTTCTAAAAATTTACTTTTATTATCACAATTCTGACGATTATGCAGTAAGTTTAAGAGGGAAATGTAAATCATCTATTAGGAAATTGTGTCATTAAATAAATAACCTGGATATCATACTCTAAAATATCTTATTCAAATGTGCCACAAAACAACAAAATGGTATGTGCTTGTAAAATTTAACAAAATTTGTTTATTTTGCAAAGAAAAAGTTACAACTTTTTTTAAATAATTTGTACGAAGACTTATTCTATTGCAGTTATCTTTTTTCAGGGCTTTTATGTAAACAGGTTTTAAGTTATTTTTATAATACTTAAGTGGATGCCTAGAGGTAAAAGTCCGGTAGATGATAAATAATGTAGTGTATAAATTAGGGTCTGACATTTTTTTCAGATATTTATATATTTTATTATCTATTATTCAAGAAAAGTTGTTTTCACTATAGTAAGGGATTCAAATTGTCATCTATCTGCTAACCAAATAAAAACTTTTATTAAATATAAAATGTTAATCAAATTATGGCCAATTAGTTTAATTTAATGAATCATTTTTTAATCATAGTTTAACTATAATCTTTTAGGCAATCCATTGGCAATACTTTTATTTACATACTACATTTGACCAAAAATAATTTTCATTCGGTTGGCAGAGGGGTGAAAGTCGTCTCTATCTTAGTACGTTTAAAGTTGCTTTAATTATTTAGAAAAATGAAATCGGTATATTTATAAAAAAAAATAAAATACCTTTATCTTCTGGCTTAGTGATTTAACTTCCTTTTGTGGGCTGATTCACTGGCACTTACCTGAAATAAATAATAAACTAATTACAGAATTTTTGGGTATACCTGTTTACATTACTTTGTTTAATTAAACGGCAGAATAAAAATTATTAGGGCTTTTGTAAATGCCATTAAAATGTTTAAATTGTGCATTGATAATAAACTTAAATAAATATAAGAAGAACACTTATTGGTAGGGTTTTCTATACATATGTTAATATAAACAAATAACGTATATGTATCTTATTTTTTAAATGAATTCTTTTATGTAACTGTGCTTATTTTTTTATTATTTTATGTTTTAAACTAAATGTTTTTCAAATATAAAACATAAAGTAAGCCAGACATTTATGTTTCATAATAAATATAATGAAAATTTTCAATACCAAATAACAAAATAATATTACCTGAAATGCCAAAACAAAAAAAGTCAATAATTTAACAAGGCTTATGGTTTATCATACTTTTACTATATATTGGTAACGGTAAAACATAAAATTAAAATAATTCCATTGTTACTAAAAATAAATACATTTTTTAACATAAAACTTATAAAAACATAGCACATTCATAAAATGTTAATTTTATATTGTCTTTCTTTGCTTTAATTCAGAATATTTCCTTTAGTGTTTTGTTAGATTCTGTGAAAAAAATACACGAGCTGGCTATTTCTCTTTATTTAATACTAGAAAAGCAACAAATATGATTCCAATTAGTGCTAGTTGAATTTGCCTGTTTATTATATTTTATAAGTGTAATTTAACAAAAAAATATTTTAAGCATAATTACTTAGTTACCATCATATTAAAAGAGTACCTATTATAATTAATAAATATTAAATTACGCCCAGTATAGGTAGTTATTAAAAAAAAACGACCAATGTAAAAAAAACTTTACCAACCATAATATTTTATTTCTTGTAAACAGTTCATTTTATCGATGTTAATCAAGAATGCATTTTTTTTAGTGTTAGGTTAAAGCTATCCAAAAATATTATTGTCGAGCGTTTATCATACGTAAACTAAATAAGCCAAATATGGTTTATTAGGTTCATTTAACGAAAACTTATCTAGTAACCATTATATAAAAAAATATTAAATTACGTCTTGTATTTTATAAGTTATTTAAAAATTAAAAAAACAATTTCCAGTAGATTCCGCTATAAGCCCGTACCTCCGAACGGAGAGGTCGTAGAAAAAAAGTTTATAGAAACTCGCCGTATTATTTTTAGGTGTTCTACCTAAATCCGAGAGATTGCCCACATATTCTGGGAGTTAGGAGCGGACATGTAACAGCTCATAACTTTTTTATTTATTAGAATTAATTTTTGAAATTTGGGTGATGCCCAGGTTATAAGCACATGCTTTTAATGACTTATTGAAACCAATTTTTATACTTCCAGTTTAACTGGAAGCAACTCTAAATTTAAAATTTTAAATAGCACATAGCAAAATTAGTTTTTTAACCATGTATCACAACTGTCATTTCATTTTAAAATGGCTGCCAAAATCAATGTTTTTCCCAAAATTTTAGTAGGCCATGACGTGACAATTACAAATTATCTGTATGTAAAAAGTGTTAAGACGTAAAGAATAACGTTTAAAAATATTTGTGATTTTGTTACTTTTTATCCTATTAATAAGAGTTAGGAATAAAAGTTAGTTTAAAAAAAATTTACTTTTAATGTCTCAAAATTCAAAATAGGAAACTTCAATTTTTTTTTTGAAATTTAACTTTGGATCAAACATTTCCTATTTTATAAAATTTATAAAAATTTGTATGCAGAACTGATCTTTTTACCAAAATCGCAAAATTATACATATCTACATCGATTTGCAAACCCTTATAAGGGGTATAAGTTCAAGTAACAATAATGCGCCAAGTAGGCAGTGTAATACCCCAGCATAGGGATAACAAAAATGTTAAACATATCAAGAGATCCATGAAAAGAAAGGACAATTATTTGGTACAAATCAAAGAAATTTGATTATTAATTTAACCTATAACACAAAGGTAAAGTAAACAATTATCATGGGAAATGTAGATTTGTATAATATTGCGGTTTTAATGAAAAAGTCAGTTCTTTATACTAGTTTGGATAAATTATATGAAATAGTACATGTTTAATCTTAAGTTACAATAAATAAAACTTGGAGTTTCCTATTTTGGATTTTAAGATATTAAGCGTTAGACTCTTATTAATTAGATAAAAATTTACAAAATCACTAATATTTTTAAACCTTATTCTTCACCTCTTAACGCCTTTTACACGCTGATAATTCGTAAATGTCACGTCATGGCCTACTAAAGTTTTGGGAAAAAAATCGATTTTGGCAGTCATTTTAAAATAAAATGACAATTATGACACATGGTTGAAAAAAGAATTTTGAGGAGGATCAGGTAGGCTAAAAATATATACGGGGTGCTATTTAAATTTTAAAATTTAGGTGGTTTAATCAAAAGTAAAAAATTGGTTTTATTAAGTTATTAAAAGCGTGTTCTTATGACAGGTGCATCACCTAAATTTCAAGAATTTTTTCTGAAAAATAAAAAAGTTATGGGGATTAGTCATAGCTGTATCACCCGGTATATATATATATATATATATATATATATATATATATATATATATATATATATATATATATATATATATATATATATATATATATATATATATATATATATATATATATATATATATATATATATATATAATATAAATCATAACCGCATTTAGAAAGGTATATTCGAAGCATTGGTGATTGGGTGACAAATATGAAAAATTATAAAAACATAGGGTTACTGCAGAACTTTATAAATAACTTCAGAACAAAAATAAAATCCATTTTAAATTTTGATTTATGCATTTAGATCCAATCAGTTTAACGATCATTTCTGATAAACATATACGTAGTAGAATATTATTAAATAAAGTTCAGGTTTGGCGTGTTGCATGATATTGCAGACAGTATTTGCCCTGTTTTGCTCGGTACAAAATTTTTGATTGGCCATATTTACAATGTCGATAGAAAATTAGATTTTATGAGATTAATGTTTAAGGTTAGTCACGTCAAGTTTAGATGTAATGTTACTCGTTTTATTAAAGCTTTTTAGTGGTTGATCAAAAATATTTGTTTGTTAAAATCTACAGAATCTTTTTTTTTATATTTTTATGCATTTTTTTTATTTCGTAGTTACCTACGATAGATATTTATACGGTGATCTAAAAGTAAGTGTTATTTCTAAAGTTTTATTAATTACTGTCATTAGGTTTAAGAGATGTCCATCAAGTTTTAGTTTACATCACTGAATTTAAAGATTTCCAATTAAAGTTAAACAAGAAACTTTAATTAAATAATCAAATTTAGTAAGTTAAATAAGGCAATTAACAAAATTTGCCAGAAACAAGTTATAAAATATGTTGCGATGTATAAAAACATTCAGAGATTTTTAATAAAAACACCGTTGTGTCCCATGACACAAATTAAACAGTCAATGAACAAATAAAAAATAAGTTCTATATAATATCGATTTCTGAAGTAAATGACCTTAACATGTTAAGCCCAATATTTTAAAGTCTCCTTAAATATGTAACGGCTAGTAAAAGTTGGTAAAGTAAAATCACCTTTTTTACTGCACTGTCAAATGAACTGAAAACTACCTAAACTTTTATTTTCCTAATGTGACACCTTTTATGTTTTTGCTTGATTTATAAATAATGTGCTTATGACACATATTTACGTGATACATTTCTTACCTTGATTGATCCTAAAATTGTATGTTGCCATTTAAAGGCTATAAGAACATATGTTTGTTTTACTATTTTATTTGACTTTTGTAATATTTTTTTTGCTGTCGATTTTTTGTATAAAAAAACAATTTCTTATTAGATATTACTATTATTTTTATTTATTTTTAACAAAAGAATTTAAAAAATATAAGAATACGTTGTATTAAAATATTTGTGAAATAATGGTGTTTAATAAAAATTCTTCGAGCCATCCTACAACCATTTTAAATATAATTACAATAAACTTTAGTTTTTCTCACATTACCCTATTAATAACGGCATAATTTATTTTATTTATACCATGATGGAATCAAAATATACCTTATGCCAAATTACTTGACCTATCACATATGTCAAAAGGCATGTTTAAAGTTTATTATTTTTATCAAAATAAACATAAAACCTAAGTTTTCCAACCAGTTAAAAGGACTGTTTAAATATATTGACATACAGTGAAATTAAAATGCATATACAACTGCAACTATGTTGATCTGCAAGTGCCGACTTGCTGATGGGATGCCACCTATTTTAATAAGAGTCTGCAAATACAAAGGTTTACCTTTAAAAAAACTGTTTTAATATCGTTGGTTTACCCTAAAACAAAAAGGCACCCAAAAAAAGGCTATTCTTGTGTAGTAAAGTATAATCTATTTTTTTTTCATTGGTATACACATTAAAAGGATAGCAATATTTAATAAAAGGTTTTTTGGTTGTCTTGAAATGTTAAATTAATCATAAAGTTTATTTTTACTGCTTTAAGTAATGAAAAGAAAAGAAAAAATCAAGGTCTAATGCAGATGGTATACCGCATATCCATATTTTCTTTTTTATTAAGAACAAAAATAAAATCTGTTAAAATACTTTAAAATCTATCAATTTTTATGACATAACAACTTTACAGACTATTTGCAGCACCTCTCAAATTTGCTGTAATATGTAGATAATTGTTTTTGTAATACGGGTTATCGAAATTATATGTGCAACCAGCGACTTGCGTTTGCAAGTTTACTTAGCAGACGTACAGTAATTTCGCTATTATCCATTAAACATGGGCGTTCAATTTTTGTTTTACAATCTACAGAGATAAATAATATACAGGGTGTCCCAGAAGAAATGGGATACAGAGCAACAGCAGATGACCTAGATCAAAATAATGCAATTAACGTAAACTTGCCTTATCCCAAAGTTGATAATAACTAAGATACATGGTGTCAAACTTTTAATTTTGGTTGGTTTTTTCGTAATAATTTCTCAACTAAAAGACATAGCGGTTCAAAATTGGAGATATGGGGGTTTTGTAAGGCGAGAAATCCGAATTCGTCCATACTTTTGATGTTGCTAGTAAGGGCGTCAGCTACGCCCAACCCACTTGTTTTAGATGACATAACTTTTTTTAGCTTAATATATTGACCTATTTATTAAAAAAGAAATTACTATAATACCTGCTGAGTCAAAAATGTATACTTCATTTGGGTCTCTAGGAGCAACTGTGTTCGAGATAAACGCACTTTAAAGGACCCTGCAATTTTCGTATGGAAAATGGATGTTGACCAATTGTTTTTAAACTTTGAAATAATAGTTTTTAACACGCTGATCAAAAGTCTCCACGGGCACAAAACCCGAAAACCCCTCTAAACCCCCCTCTCAAATAAGCCTTAAAGGTCAGTGGGGATTTGGAGACTTTGAGGGTAATTCTGGGGGGGTTAGAGAGGTTTTCAGGTTTAGTGCCCGTGAAGACTTTTGATCAGCGTGTTAAAAACTATTATTTTGCAAAGTTTGAAAACAATTGGTCAAAATCCATTTTCCATAGGAAAATTGCGGGGTCCTTTAAAGTGCGTTTGTCTCGAAAATAGTTGCTCCTAGAGACCCAAATAAAGTATACATTTTCGACCCAGCAGGAATTATAGTAACTTCTTTTTTAATAAATAGGTCAAAATACTAAGCTTAAAAAAAGTTATGTCATCTAAACAATGGGGTAGGCCGTAGCTGGCGCCCTCTACTAGCAACATTAAAAGAATGGACGAATTTGGATTTCTCGTTTCAAAAAACCCTTACATCCCCAATTTTGAACCGCTATGTCTTTTTGTTAAAAATTATTTAAAAAAACTAAAACAAAATTAAAAGTTTGACACCCTGTATCTTACTTTAATCAACTTTGTGATGAGGCAAGTTAACGTTAATTGCATTATTTCGACCTAAGGAATCTGCTGTTCCTCTGTGTCCCATTAGTTCCGGGACACCCTGTATACTGTTGAGATATTTTTAGGAATAACAAAGTATATTATAATGCGTATATGGTAAGCAATATTATCTATGTATAAAATATGTTTTTAACTTTTTCCAGAATCTCTGTTTACTTCTGTGTGCTTTAAGCTTAAAATCTGGAATAAAATGTTTTTCAATCCGTAACATTAAAGCAGCGAATTTCCGCGGTGTAACAAGTCCTAAACATTGGCATCCACAGGGACATAATGCTTTTAGAGTGCTATATGGAATAAGTTCTGGAATAATTTATCATGTTTTAAGGAAATCCTCTTACTGACGACACAAGAATTTCATAAAGTTGCTTTATTAAATCAAATTCTATCTTATTTTTACTTCCTAAAGCAGCGAGATGTGCTTTAAAATGAAAAAATATGCAACTAATAGAAAGGTACAGGAGTAACAAAAACATTAAACATCTTGTATATGTTTTTTTAAGGTTGTTTTAAAAGTAATTCCAATTTGACACTTAACAATTATATTTATACATATTTTTGTAGTTTTAAGCATAAATTTTTTAACTAAAATTATGGTGTTTTTTTAAATCCTTAATTCTCTACTTGCTTTAAAACTTTGTTTCCCCAAAAAAAGGCCAAAGTTTTTTTTTATTTTATGCTTCTGTTAAAATTTTAAAATTATATTTTCTAAAGTTACAGCAATATCAAGGGATCTGATAATAAAATTTAATTAAAATTATAAAAAAAATACAAAAAGAGGATTTGCTTCTAAAAGTCCCATTTTTCTCTGAAGGCACCCAAAAAAACTTTTTTGCAAATTTTATTTTTTTTACCCAATTATATAGTATATTTGGTGTGGCTCCTATGTCTTACTTTCTAGATTAAATTTTTTAAAATTCTAGAGACGTCAATAACAGTCAAAGTGTAATGGTAAGACTTGGGAATATAAAGTTTAACGCAAGAATAAAACACTCTTTAAAAAATGATGATATTTTTATGAGTATGAAATGTGTTTAGAAATATTGGGTAGCTTGGGTAGTGGGACCACCTTAGAGAGACTGCACAAAATTTTAGGTAATTTTAGTTAACATCTTCCTATACCTATATTTTCCCGTTTTTGAAAAATAATTAATCACTATTTTTGGCACGGTTAGGCACGTAAATATTTAACCTTTTTGACATGGTGATATTCCTTTAAAAAAACAGTAATTAATTATTTTTTAAAAAACGGTAAGATATAGGTATATGAAGATGTTAGTAATGATTACTAAGAATTTTGTGTAGAGTCCGAATATGCAATGAAAAATGGGGTGTTCTATTTAAAATTACAATTTGCCATTGGTTTCGATTAGATCTGGCAACGCTGCACTTGCCAAAATATTTTTAAAATATATCACCTGTTATGGCCGTGTGCCAAATTTCAAAAAGTTTTTTTTTTGGTTCTCCAGAACTTTTAATAGGACATTCAACGTGAATTACCCTGTATATATTTAATTAACACATGTTTCCCGAATGTAAGTTAACACATTTTTTTTTCTTTAAATAATACAAATATTTTGCTCTTTTTATTTAATTTGAGGTATTGATACATAAAAATGTATTTTAGAAAAGGTTTTCCTTAAATCTGTTGTATAGTTTTTTGTTAATATCGGTACTTTAACAAAACATAGCATACTCTTTCATGCGTAAAACTAATTACTACTTACTTTGAAATGATGCAAACTAAGAGCGGTAGGCATTTTATGACGTTTTCAGAAAATTACATTATACGATACTATTTTTTTTCTAGACAGCTGACAAAATTGTCATACTGTTTAGATTTATTTACACAATTCAAATACCAAAAAATGCAGATATTACAGCACAGTTTAGACAACGTAGTAATGTGAGTACTGACGATATTCAAATAACAACTACCTCTGAACTACCCTTTTTTTCTATTAACTTTTGATTAGGTTATCCACACAGAAACAACAGTGTAACGCACAATCTAAACCACACACAACAGCACGCGATGTTTGTAACATGTTTAGATATTTTGAAGGTCAATCACCAAAGTAATCGCACACATAATACAAAATAAGGAACCTAAAATGTATACTGCATGACTTGTTAGTATTTTAATCCCTATTAAACTTTATTTTAATCCAGGTCGACGCCTATGAGAAAATGACTTTATAAACATTTAAATATTTGATAATAATGTGTACTTTTAAACTGCATGCAATAATTAAAATTTGTCTTAAACAAATATTTTTGTTTATGTATAAAGGTTATATAGATTTTAAAGGTTAGATTCTTTAATATTTAATACACTATTATTAAAAAATATAAAATATATTGACAAACTAATTTCTATTTGTTTGTATTTGTTACGATTGTAGATTTGTTCGTGACAACGTAAAACTTTTAAATGTCTTGTTCAATTTTTAAAGTAATTAATATTTAAAATATTGACAGTTTAAAATACAAATGATCTTGTAGTAAACTCAGACAATTATACTTGTTCGGACGTATAAAATAACAAACATAAACAAAAAATATTTTTAATTTTTATTAATAAGGACGATATGATTTTAAAATTAAATAAAATAGAAATGATTTCAAATATAGTCACACTTATTATATTATCTTAAAGTAAAATTGATAACATTTATGTTTTGAATAGCACGTAGTTTAAATGTCCACCTCGGCTTCGTATACACCAGTGAATTCGACGAACTTAATTTTCGAAGACTTTGTGCAATAAATCGGGCGTAATCTCACGAATGCAGCATTCAATGTTCAACCTCAAAGCATTAAGGGTTTGTGGCCTGTTTGCATAAACCTTAGATTTTAAATAACTCCACAAAAAGTAATCCAAAGGAGTCAAATCACAGCTTTTTGGTGGCCGGGCAACAGTTGCATTTCTTGAAATTATCCTTTTACCAAACTTTTTTTGCAGTATGGCGACAGTTTCATGAGCAGTGTGATATGTAGAGCCGTCTTGCTGAAACCACATATCTTCTAAATCAAACGCATCAAAGTTTGGTCATAAAAAATTTGTTAACATCTGTCGATATCGTTTACCATCCACTGTAACGGAATCTCTCCAACCTTATTTTGGAAAAAAATGGTCCAACGGTACCACCATGCCATAAACCACACCATACAGTGACCTTTAATGGATGCAAAGGCTTCTCGTAAATCTGTTGTGGATTGTTTTTACATCAGAAACGGCAATTTTGCTTATTTACCTATCCACTTAATCAAAAATAAGCTTCATCTTAAAAGATATTTTTTTCGGCAAAATTGTGATCCCGTTCAAGTCGTTCTAAATCCCAACAGCGCCAACGATGGTCCAGTGGCTTAAGTTCTTCAAAACAATCTTATACGGGTGTAAATTTAAATAATTTTGCAAAATTCGCCAAGTTGTTTTTTTAAGTCCTAACTCTTGAGCACGACGAGGAATTGATAAATTTGGATCTTCTGCAACACTCTTTCTTACAGCAGCAACATCGCGAAGAGTAAAATTACCACAAAAGGGCGATTATTTAGACAAAAGTGTTCACAAAAGAACGACCATTTTTGTAATATTTTTGGACAATAAACAGACGTTCTTGGAGCGAGTATTTAGCCATAACAAATTATTAGAGTTTACTGAACATGAAACACAACCAACTTTATTACCATGGTTACTACATTATCACAAAATCATGTCATTCTAATTGAAAAACCCTTTATATATTTCTTTGAAGCATATTAATCCGCAAAATGTTAAATTTTATAGAAATGTATAAATTCATCTAACAATTTACCATAAAATGCTACTGACATTCAGATTTAAAATACATTCGCAGATGCAAAGCGGGCAATCCAATTTTTAAATTTTCGCTGTAAATGTCCACTATTATATCGGATCTTTTATATAAACTCAAGTTTAAATACAAGTGCTTAATAGACTGATCCGTATAAAGATGCAAAAGCGAACCAATCCTTGGTTAACTTAGTTAGTTACACAGGCAATAATTACGATGATCAGTTTTATTTTTTTTAAGTATGGGTTAACTAGTGAAAACGTCGCTCAGCACACTAGAAAGTAGATAATATTAACCAAGAATTTCCTAAAGAAGAGTAACTTCTATATGAAATGCAATGCTGGGGTACCCCAGGGCTCAGTGCTGGCACCCACGCTGTTTATTCTACACTTTAACGTTCTTCTCTCTTCCACAATCAATCCCGTTCATAATTTTGCTGACGATAGTATACCCCACTCTAGTATTCAATTTCTTAAGCCACCATACAATTTCGATTGAAAAACAAGCGCAGGTCAATGCAAATATCTCTTTCACAAGGCTTCAAACTTATCTTGGATTGGGGCGCCAAAAATCTTGTTCAGTTTAGTGCCTCGAAAACAGTCACGTTTGGTGTCGCGAAAAAGTCTGCCAATGCTCATTTGTTACATACGAGCGGCCGGGTTTTGCAGAACAAAGAGTTCTTTAATTTTGTCAGGCGTTACTTTTGAGGATAACCTTAACTGGCACAAACACATTACATCCATAGCCTCGGCAGCTTCAAAAAGCTTGGATTTCTCTTTCGAGCCAGAAAATATTTCTCTTATTCCAATCTGTATACTGTGTGTGTATCCCAAATCAGACCCTCTTTAGAATATTGTTCTCATGTCTGAGGAATGGCGTCCCCTACAATACTTAGCATTCTGGACTCCATTTAAAGAGCCGTACGTCTTATTAATGATCCCACGCTCACAGAAAGGCTTTCTCTTCTTGCCCACCGTCGAGCTGGGGGGGATCTCTATAGGTATTTTCACGGCTTTTGCTCAGAGGAGTTGGCCAGCATAATTGCTTCTCTGGCAGCTCCCAACAAAGCAACACGTAGTGCAAATTTTATGCATCCTATTACAGTTCATTTGGAAAGGTCCCGAACTTCCCGCTTTCTTCGTTCCTTCATCCCTAGAGTATCAAAACTATTGAACCTGCTGCCTGCAGAAGTTTTTTCTTCTCCTCCCAATCTCCAAATATTTAAGTCCCGTGTAAACAAGCTCCCTCTCACCACATTTAAGACATCCACGGTACGTTAGTCCGCCTGCCTTCGTGGACTGTCCCAAGATAATAAAAAAAGAAGACGACAATCGAAATATGTATTATTTTTATTAATCACTTTACTTATCTATAATACTTTGTGATTACGTTTGAAATAAAAAAATGTATTTGCAATAAACTTTTATGTCGCTGTTGTTAAATAAAAATCAAAAATTGTGTTTCAAAACGGATTAAATTTTGTTTTTTTTTTATTTTGACGTTATATTTACAAATATGAAAAAATAAACAAAATTTCGTGCACTCTTAGGTATCACCCTTCTGATATTACTAAATCTTATTTTTTTAAAATGCTTTTGGTGGAAATAACAGTTTTTCAGGATATTATTAAGGGCGATTTATGATCGAGCTCATTTAACGCGCGAGACTAGCGAGTGCGTTAAGGGTTAAAATCATTATAAGCCAATTAATGCCTGAGTTAGTAACAATATTTTTTTGGTTATCGTTTTTAACTCGGGGTTATGATTTTTCTTAATTTTTTTTCCGAATGTATTTTGATTTTAGGCAACCAACTAAACAGACGTTTTAAAGGTTGTTGTTCGAATGACAAATAAATAGCTTATATGGTAGTTTTGTGCATATTTAGTTGCATATACTAAAATCGTTTAATAATAAAAAATCATGCATTAACATTGGCTAGTAATGAATGATTTTGTATGCGTTAATAATACTCATAAATAAACGATCGTCAAAAAACCAACATAAGGAATGATATATTTGATATGGAGTGGTCACTCTATTAATAAAATTGTCAAGTTATCCTAAGTTAACTGTTTGTATTTAGCTAATTTTTAAAAGAAATAAAATCTTTTACATTTTTACGTTTAAAAATGGAGATGTTCTTTTTTGATCAGAAAAAAATTACAATCGGTTTTAGGTGTAAAACAGGATTTTATTGCGCATCAAGTTAATAGCTTGAGGCGTAGGCCGAAGTCTGTTACACGCTAAGAGCCATAAACGCTTATTACGTCCGTAAAAGATACAAAAATTTTTCCCGACAGATTTTATGTATGTGAAAAAATACTCTTATTAACCTTTGTCAGGCCCACTGAAAGTAACAATACTTTCCCGATACTGTTATCTATATTATGCGTTCAACTTAATGCACAGAAATTTTAGTAGCGTAAACTTTTTTATCTGGAACTGCAAAAAAAACAAACTACAATTGTGTAATTAAGTAGAAGTTGTTGACTTTGATATAAAATATTTTTTATTTCTTGGCTTAAGTAAAAATTAAAAAAAAAACTGTCCTTATGCAGCAAGTTATCTATAAATGTCTTCTTTATTTCCTTGTTATATATAGTTTCCTATATACTTTGTTAAAATTAAAAATAATAGAGGCGTCAAAGCCGTCAAAGTTTAAGGTTTGAAGACTTTCAAGACAGACTGAAAAATGTTGTATGAGGGATCCTTTACGCTGCTCAAATGAAAACCGCGGTGCACCGCATTATACTGGATGGTTTCTTCGAACAAAAGCCGAAGAAGTACCCATAAAATAAGAAAAAGTCTTCTTCAATTCACCCGCAAACATAAAGATGGAAGCTTTTTTCTGAGAGTGGGATCACTGAGGCAAACGGCTCTTCTCTGGATGAAATCAAGAAAGTTAAAAGCTGTGAAAATAGCCATTTTTTATACACAGAAAAAGTGTTCCAAGCAGGATCTGATTTGAGACACTTGGAAAATGCTCAGGTTAGAAGAAAAGACATGCTAAAGAAAAATCCTTAAAAAGTTTTAAAGATGTTGCTGTGGCTATGAATGTAATGAGCTTATGTAATTAAAGCTCAATTAATAGGTTTTTGTTCTAACAAATGAAATTATGTGTAGAATGCAGAAGATGGGAAAAAATGTTTTATTTCTTAGCTTTGGGGTACCCACAAACTGATTTAGTGAAAGCGAAAGGCAAAACCATATACCAAAAAGAAATATTTAAAAACTCAAGGTTTAAATACAATTTTCGGAGAAAAATCGTATAAAGAAAGTTTGACTTGAATATATGGAAAATATCTGAAAGGCACCAAAAAACCGAAACCAGTTGTTTTAGTTATTAGTGAGATATTATAAAATATGCTAAGTATAAATTAAAATTAATGAATATTTTCCATTATCTTACAATGCGGTGCGAGAAAAGAAAATAGGTTTAAGAAGGGAGAATTGTTGATCCTTTCTTGAAGATTAGTAGCATACTTGCGGTTTTTTAACTATCAAAAAATACCCAATCATATAAAATTTAAAACGGGCAAATTAGGGAGCACAGTTTTTTTAAGACGATTGCTGGAATATCATCCTGTCCAGATGATTTTCTGCAATGATGCTCAGCCAATGCCTTTAAAAATTTTGGTTAATCTTAGAATGATAAAGCCCTTTGTTATTTATAAAACATATTTTTAAAATGGACTTTAAAACACCAGCCAGGTACATAAGTCACACGCAAGCAGGAGGATGGTCCAAATTGTCCATGAGGATTTACAATAATTGCAATTTTCCGACATAACTATTAGAATAAATAAGTGCATAGGGTTACACAAGTTGAGGTACTACTTTAAACTAAAGTTTATACACTATTGATAAAATATCTAAGTTTTATCTCACAACCATATAAAATACCGAAAAATAATTTTAATATTTTTTAAAATATATTAAAATAAATAAGAAGTCTTTTTTATATAAATATATATATATATATATATATATATATATATATATATATATATATATATATATATATATATATATATATAATATTTTTATAAATAATAGATATATATATTTATATTATTATATATATAATATATATTTATATATTTTTATATAAATTTTTTAGATATGGCACGTTCAATTCATTTTAATAAAAAAAGTTGCAGTACTTTTTACCAACCCTGTATAATTCTTATGGCTAATTAATTTTTTGACGCTGTCGTGGCGAAAAGTTGATTATGATTTAAACACGCAATTTATAAAGTAAAGTGTTATTAAGGTTTGTAATAACTAATTCGACTCTGAAACCGTTTCAATACATTTTAAATTACTGTTTAAAATTGCCATTATAAAGTTTTGTAAGCAGCTCTGTTTTTAATTAATTTGAAACTACATTGAACAACACTTCATTATTAAAAATTTAACAATAAAATTGCTTAAAATGGTTTTAAAAATATGTTGACCTAATGTAATAAAAATACCTTTTAAAGAAATAGGCTTTAATTCGCAATACGTGACGTTCTGATAACATTAACAATTATTAATGACATAAATCAAAAAAGACAAATAATATAACCTCTAAACAATATATGGATAAAATATGTTTATACTACATTCACCCAGGGGCTATTTTTCTGTATAGTCTTGTAAATAATGTGGTTTGTTTTTTAATCTGGTTGATCTTCTCAGAATATCAGTATCACTTGTTGGCATATCATTTTCATTTACATCTTTACTAACAGATTGATTTAGGTCCTCGGATGAACTCGAATTTTTGTTATTTAAATTGGAATTATGATCTTCTGCTTTTTTCCATTATGTTCTAAAGTAACATCTCCTCTAGGTGCTAAGTGTTTAGTAGCTACTGTACTTTCTTTTCCATTTTCATATCTGATCAAAGCGTAGTCTGTATTTGCTTGAATAAGGTCAACTTCTTCTACCAAGGGGTCAAATTTACTTCGCGAACAAACTTTTTAATAAGACTTTTTGCGAACTCTGTAACCATGAAGGAATAGATGTTCCACTAGTTGATCGACGTTGATAATTAAATAGACGTTCATGTGGAGTATTATTAGTTGCTGTACATAATAAACTTCTTACAGAATGTAAAGCATCTGGTAAAACTATTTCCCATTTAGTAGTGTCCAAATTTCTAGTTTTAAGTGTTAAAGTAACTGCTTTCCATATTGTACCGTTGTACTTTTCACTTGTCCATTTCCCTCCGGGATTATATGGAGTTTTTCTACTTGAGGCAATGCGTTTAGAATGAAGGTAATTAATAAACTCCTTCGAAGTAAAACTGGTTCCACAGTCTGAATGTATATAAGCTGGCATTCCGAAAAGACAGAATAAGTTATTTAGACATTCTATAGCAGTTTGACTAGATGTTCCGGTACACGGAAAAGCCCATGGAAATCTTGAAAACTCATCAACTATCGTTAACATATAGCAGTTTTTGGATGAACTAGGGATTGGACCTTTAAAATCAATATTTAGTCTTTCAAAAGGTGCCGTTGCTTTAATTAAATGCTTGTGTTCATTTTTTATATAAAATTTAGGTTTAACTTCAGCACAAATTGGACATGCAGCTGTTTTTCTTATATCTTCTAGTGAATAAGGTAGATTACGAATTTTTACAAAATGGTACATTCTGTTACACCAGGATGTGATAAAGAAGAGTGTAATTCAAACAATGTGTTTGATGCTGTTACAAATCCTTGAAAATGTATCTGCTGCAACATTAGATTTTCCAGGACGATAGATGATATCGTATTTAAAACATGAAAGTTCTAAACGCCATCGCATTATTTTTTCATTTTTGATCTTGCTAGAATGATTACTATTAAACATAAATGATACCGATTTCTGGTCTGTTACTAATTTAAATTGTCTTCCAATCAAAAGGTGTTCCATTTCCTTTGTCTAACAAAACATAGGCCTTTTTTCAATTGAAGAATGTCTCCGTTCAGAATCTGTAAGGGTACGAGAAAAGAAAGAACAGGTCTTCCCATTTGACTAAGAGTACAGCAATAGCAAAATCGGATGCATCTGTTTCGACAATTAAAATTTCTTTATCATCAATTGTCCACAGAAGGGAGTTTGCTATATCAGTTTTTAGACTTTCAAATGCAAAATTTAAATCTGTATTCATAGGAAAAAGACTTACAATCCACAAGGCCACGTATTTTCCAGAAAAGTTTTTAATCCATTTGAATAATTGAAAACATCCCAAGTGCTCTTTAAGACTTTTTTAAAACTGTAGGAATTGGAAGGTCTAAAAGAGGTTTTAGTCGATCAAATTTAGGTTTCATTGTTTTATTTTCGATAGTATACCCCGGGGAAAATTTACTGATTTTTATTAAATTTACATTTATCTTTATTTAAAGTAAGTCCATATTTTTGAGCTGCATCTAAAAAAATTTTTTAAATTTATATCATTTTTTTTGGTTTTACCACAGACTGTGACGTCATCCAAGTATGCAAATACGCCTTGTAAATTTTCTTTTTTAAAAACTGAATCAATCACTCTTTGGAAACAAGAAACTCCATTAGTGACCCCAAATGGAATTGGCGAAATTGATACACCGACCTTCTGCTTCGAAAGCCGTGTATGGTTTAACTTTTGAATAGGTATTTTGATGGTATGCAGATTTAAGATCAATTGTGCTAAATATTTGATACTTTGATATTTTTGAAACTAACGACTCAATATTGGGGGAAAGGATAGGGGGTCAAGTAAAGTAAATTTATTAATAGTCTTAGAATAATCAAAGACCATACGACGTTTATGATTGCCTTTTAGTTACTATTACTTGGGCTTCCATGGTGAAATACTTTCTTCAATAATCCCTTTTTTTTAAAGATTTTGGACTTCTTGTTTAATAAATTGCTCATCTTTATCCGAATGCCTTCGAGATTTTGTTGCGATTTGGAAAAAAATTTTTAAAAGATTCGAAAATAAGTATGGTGGTTCAACTTTTTTCTTCAGCTACACAACAGATTTTTAAAATGGTGATTTGGATCCTCCCGGGGATTTAAAAAGGGTTTATGTTGTTTCATAATGTCGGACCCACAATAATGTCCGCGCAAAGATCTGACAAAACCAAAACTTTTATTTGATTATATCTTTCATTTTCAATTTGGGGAAATTTACTAAACAATGGGGCCCTTAATTTTTATGAACAGGACATAGAAGCCATCGAAACTTGCCCTTTTTATAAAAATTTTTTAAAATTTTTTAATTGCAAAAAACCTGATTTAAAAAAAGGATCTGAACTCCCAGTATCTATGAGCGCTTTAGCATCCATGTTATTGATAGAAACGTTTATTACTGCTTTTGAAAGAAAGGGTTTTTTAGATGATGAAGCTATTTTAAAAAGTTTTTTCAGAAGTGGGTTTTGTTTGGTTTTTTATTTTGTAGATTTCATGCACATTTTCACCCAGTGACCCCTTTTTTTTCAGTTTTGACAAAAGATTTCTCGCCGGACCATGGAACGGGGGTTTTTTTCATTTCCACAAAAATAGCATGTTTGAAAAGATTTTTTTTTTTTTGGGGAATTTTAAAAGAAGCTACATTTGTTTCTTTTTAATGAAATTTTAGAACATGAAGCACTGTTACAAAACTTGATGTTGTATTGTTATACGATTCGGCTTGTTTTTGAGAATTTCTAATGATCTCGATTTAGAGCAGCTTCATCTAAAGATAAGGTAGTAAATTCCAGAAATTTTTGGCGGATGTTAGATTAAAGGGTTTTCATGGATAAAATCTTCTTTGTTTTGCTAGCAGATACAGCTTTAAAATTAAAATTTTTTAACAAAAGTTTAACCCTTTTGTACATACTGATCAATAGTTTCGTTAACTTTTTGGGAAAAATATATCTTCTAGATTTCTTTTTTGGGCTTAATATATAAATTTCTAAAATTTTTTATAGCAGAATCATATGATTTTACTTCACTTTATAATCATAGAATTAGATGAGAAAAAAATTAATTAAAAGCATGTATTATTTTTGTCTTCGGATTTTTCTTGTGTAAGTGCTTTCTAAGAAATTTCTAAATGTTTCATACCAATGCTTAAATTTTTTTTGCTGCAGTTGGGGAAATTTTGGGATCAGCTTCTAGTCTATCAGGTTTAAAGTATTTTTCCATGTTTTATTTAATTAAATTGTAAAAAAAAATACCTTTTAAAGAAATAGGCTTTAATTTCCCAAAACGTTTAAAACGTTTTTTTTTGAAAAAAAAAACCCAAAATTTAAAAAAAACAATTTTTTTAAAAATTAAAACTTTTTAAAAAAAATTTTCCAAAAAAACATAATTTAAAATTAAATAAAATTTTTACTCCCCCCAAAAAATTTAAAAATTTACAAAAAACTAAACTACATTTTATATATCAAATTTTTCACAACCCCTTAAGAAATTACTATTTTTTTAACCTTTAAAAGAAAAAAAATTTAAACATAAAAATTTTACTATTTTTAGAAGTTTATGTTTACTGTACAAGAGTTTCACTAGGCGTGTCTTAAGTGAAACTGGAGGTAGTTTAAAATCTGCAAGATAGCAAAATGAGTGAAAAAGTGGGTAATTTGGGGCTTCTCTAGATAATCTGGATAAAGATACATGATATTAGCATTTTGTGTTGCTTTATTAAAAAATGCAAGCCAAGGAATTATACTAGCCAATGCTCTGGAGAGAAAGCCTAAAAAATATGTAAAAATGGGGGACAGGCGCCCACAGTCCGTTAATAGTTAAGCCATTAATACCGTAACCCCTTTTTTATAAAATTTAAAATATTAGTTGCTGAGGGAGAAAGCTCACCAGACATAAGAATATTATTTAAAATTACATCGAATTTGAAATATATGCAGAGTGTACTTGAAAGAAAAATCGAGGTTTCTCGGAAACTGCTGTGGATATAGTGTTATGTGTTTATGCAATTTAAGGATATTCTGAAAGTAAGACCTACAAAAGTTAAATAATCCTTTATTTTGCAGGACTTGACCACTCATTAGGCGTTTAATCGGCATGGCCTTTCTTTGCGATAGCGAACATAAATGTGTATTTAAAGCATTGAACTAAATAAGATTTATGGAGCCAATTGGTTATAAAATTTAAGCCTTAGGAATAAAATAAATGGGTTAAAATACTCTTATTTTTAATACAAAACTTGGAAAATAAAGAAAATAGTAAAACAATTATTGGAATAGAGACTTGCAGTACCCCCGCAATAATTAGGTAAAAGCTAGAAAAGTAACGATATACAAAAATAAAAGGTAATTAGAAAAGTTAATTGACCTTTAAAAATTTTTGGGAAAAATTTATTTATCAGGTATAATGAAATAAGTTTTGCCAAAAAAAAACAGGGGTTATGGGAAAGAAAAAATTCTTTTTTTTTGACCAAACCGGGCGCACGATGTTTATATTTTCTTCAATATTATTAAATTTGGGCATTAATATTTATTTATTTTATTACCTTTAAAATAACTAAGACCAGAAAAACAGGTCAATAATAAAAAAACAGAGTGCTAGATTCCTTTTTTTGAATAAATGGCAACTAGTGGCCATTTAAACTAAAAAAACACTTTAGTCTTAAAAAATATCTTGTACATGTTTTTAACCGGGTAGAGATTAAAATTTACTCCAATATTTTGATATCAATTTTACATTACATCTTCAGGCAAACTAAGGTTAGAATATTATATATAATAGTATTATATTAAAAATAATAAAAATAAGGTGTTTTATTTAATTAGTAGTTGATGATATGCAAAATTTTATTGTAGGCGGTAAAAACGTGGGGTATAAAATAATGGACATACATAATAAAAACGTATAAATTATACACAATTATTACATTGGCGTCTCTGGGATTTTCAGAAATTTTATCTAAAAAGTGAAACTGGTAAAAAAAGTAATTTAGAAATTTGCAAAAAAAAGTTAATTTTTTGGGTGCCACACCTCCAGGAAAAAACGGACTTTAAAAGCCACTCCCCTATTTGTTTTTTTTGTTGTGTATTTGATTACATTTTATCATTAAATCCCAAATTTATTTATGTTTTTCTAAAAACCATAGCCAGTCATTTTTTTTCCTAAACAACTTTCCTATGCAATTATTTCAGAATTTAAAAAAAATGCAGATATTGTTGCAAAATTTTTTATCTGTTATTTGATCAAACTTACGAAAAAAAAAACAAATAGAGGATTAGCTTTAACCGATTCGATCTTTCTCAGAAGTGACACCCGAAAATTTATTTTTTTGCATTTTTTTTTTTTTTTGTTTTGGCAAAGTCTTAACTTTTTATATAAAAAATTTCAAAATCTTAGAGATGCTATTCAAATCATATAAAGGAAAATAAACTGCAATGAGACGTCCACCTGCAAAGTTTAAAGTAAGTGCTGATTATTCTGCTTTCTAATACTAAAGACAAATTTAAAAAAAGGTTGTAAGTTCTTTATTCAGCTGCATTAAATTATGGAAAATATCGTACACCGAGAAATAAACCAGAAAGTTGTGCGCTAATTCTACAAATTCTGTCTACCTCCGTCTGTACCAATTTTCTGATCCAAGATTTACTTGTGAAACTTTAGTAATGGGCTAATAAGCCAGTGGTAAGCTAAGCTGTATTTGTAATCTATTTACTCTGTATTAACAAACCAATTATGTTATCAGGGGCCATAACCTAATAACATATTTATTTAGTTTTAGTCATATAATAGTACCCCCGTTAAAATTTATAGTAACAATATTTTGTTATAAAATATTAGATTATAACTTGTTAACTGGAAAAATATTATGCCGATACTTTAAAGTTTTAAACTATCAGCTAAGACTTTCCTATTTTCTATAAAAATAGCGTTATAATTTAAACTATTATTAAAAATAGAAATTGTGTCCAAATATTTAAATTGCAGGGTACAGGAAAAAAACGGGCTTAGCCAAATTTTATGATTTTGAGAAAAAGCAATTTTAAATTTTAAAACGCTACAAAAACTAAAGTATTTGGATTGATAAAATTTTCCTTTTACCAATATGATATCCAACTATCTAAGATATATATAGGTCATAAACTGTAAGCATTTTAAAAAATTATTTATAAAAAAATCAACAATTTATTGATGACTGGTCGTGACTTACCTCGTTTTTCCCTTAATTTATAATAATTTTGTTTTGTGAAGTATATTTATTTTACCCAACATTTAGCATTATGCCTTTATAACTGATATACTAAAACAAAACTGAACTAAAAAATAATCTTTGGTAATCTCAAATAAATCTGATTACCTAAAATGAAAACCAAATAGTTCGATTAGTGAAAGAAAACAAGGTAGATTCTTTTTTGGTTTCCTTTATTTTTTTTTACAGGAAAGAATTTTTCATATTTCCAGTTAATCATGCACCAGTAAGGTAAAATAATCTAGAGCTTATTTTCACAGAACTTTTAAAAACTTTGGTAATTGGGAAATTTTTCGGCCGAAATTGGTATTCGACACAAAACGACACAAAAGTGTTTAAAGTAGCGAGAACAACGCTACCAAATAGACAGGTAAAAACACGACATAACCCGCTGCTCGGTACCGCACGGACTTATCACGGTTAGTCCCCGGTACGGAATATTTTTTTTGCTATATCTCCCGACTGATCGCGTTCTTGTCGGGGATTTTTTTAAAACAAAATTTAACAATATTTTTTATTGAATAACGTCAGTATTTTAATTTCGCTAAAAATTGACGCGTTTTTCTCTTGTAGGTAGGTTTAGGATTTAAAGTGGTTAAAGTTTACGCCCTCCACCGCAACCGCTCGGTCTATTGTGGCTCACATCTTTTAATGTTTCTCCCAACAGGATCAGACTTCCAACGAATCCGATATTAGATTGGAAGAGAGAGAGTTCTTACATCTTCTTTTACTGGTGTCGCTACCGGACACGAGCACAATATGTGTTCTGTTGTCCCTGTCTTGTCTTTATTTACCCGAAGTTAATTTTTAAACATCATTTGCATATTCTACAGGGCATATTGTCCATCTTTGTGCTGGTAAATATGATGGTATTTCTTAAGTTTTTATCTAATTTTTTCAGTTTTATTAATTTTTTAATTCTTAAATAAGGAGGTTGTTGCTAGAACTTGTCAAATTTTATTTTATCAGGTTGAGTTACGATACTACCTGTTTAGTTTTCATTTATCAGGTTACGATACACTGGTGGTCTTATCTCCATTTTAGTAATTTTTGGAGCAGCAAGCTGATCCTCAAATATAGACTAGAAAAAGTCGTGCACAACAATGAATATATAAAAGGTAATAAATAGTTATATTCTAAAATTCCTAACTTTTTAAAGTATCTTAATTTATTCGTTTTGTGTTCATAGATTATTTTTATTATTTTTTTTTACTAAATCGCCGACATAAAATTCGGGACAACCAAAATTTACATCAAATTTAATGTATGATAACTTTTTCTTCCATAGTACGATTTCAATTTTCTCTTTTTTAAAACGTGTAATTGTTTCGTTTTTAATTAATTTAGTTCAGTTTTTAAAAATACAGTTTACTTGTTGAAATATACAAGAAAATAAAAAAGTACATTTTTTCGTTTTTCGTAGCACTCTGTAGAGTAATTTTGCAATGTAAACTACACTAGATATGCTTTTCTCAAGAGTTTGGTTCATATTTAACATTTTGGTGTTTTATTCTTCTTGGTATCTTGGTTGATTAAGGAGATATAAATTTTTAAAATAAACATTACACATTTTGCCACAATTATTGAAAATACTGTTGAGTTTTTTAAAATGTTAAGGTTTTCTTGGCATTTGTCTAATAGTTTTATCTGACATTTCGAGCATGCAAAACGTTTCGTAAATGAAATTCGAATTTATTTTTTATTTTACGATGCCCTTGTCATCCGGAGATTTAGCTAGAGCCGTTACTCTTTATGATGTTGGTTTTTCCTATAGAGATGTGGCAAATATGCTGAGTTTTACAAAATCTAGCGTAGAAAGAGCCGTTGCATGGTTTCGTGAGACTGAAAGTTATGGCAGAAGACCTGGATCTGGAAGAAATCGTGCTACTTCGATCGTTGATGATCCCTTCATTAGACTCTTAGTTTTAGGAGATCGGCATACCAGTGCGTGAGTAATAAGAAATGAACTACAAAGAGTTCGTCAAGTTTCTATTAATGGAATAACAGTAAAAAGAAGACTTAATAGAGTCAATTTACGGGCCAGGAGACCGGCAACTGGACCAGAGCTTTATATTTTTTAATTAAAAATAGACTTGATCAAAAAAAATAATGCTTCTTTTAAAAATTTATCCCATCTCCTAATCCGATAACGATACCAACATAAACCAAACTCTGCAGAAAAGCATATTTTTCCTTGCACACATTGTGCCAAAATACAATTTTCAAAGCTTGTTTAGCGTGTTCAATCCATTTTCTAAAATGTATAAAACTGTATTTTTGAAAATTAAATTAAATGGTAATTGTCTCGAAAGTTGCCTCCTCTCCGATTTTGACCAAATTTGGTGTACGGGGGTTTTTTCAGCAACTTTTCGTTTTCGAGATATTCATTATCAAAGTTGAAAATCAGACTAACCTCATTTTCACTATATTCTCCCTTCTTTTTGTAAACAATTCTTGATTTTTACAATAAAGTGGCCCACAATATTTTATAAACACCTTTTCAAACGTTGTATTTTTATTTACACCTTTTTTTCAGTAAATTGCGAACTTTCAAGTTCAAGGGCAGCAGCCATATTTGCTTATAAAATAACTAGTGTATACATGGTTGCGGCTACGTGGGGGCGTGTAAAAGTGGATGGTTGCAATTAAATGGAAAAAAGGTTTAAAATAAATATAAAAACAATGTTCTTAAAAGGTGTTTATGAAATATTGTGTGCTAATGTAGTGTAAAAATCAAGAATTCTGTGCAAAAAGAAGGAGAAATAGTGTAAATAAGGTTAGTTTGATTTTCAACTTTGATGATGAATATCTCGAAAACGAAAAGTTGCCAAAAAAATATTTTTTCAAATTTGGAATCAGCGCCCAAAAAACCCCGTATACCAAATTTTGACAAAATCAAGGAGAAGGCAACTTTCGAGACAATTACCAATTCAATTGATTAAAAACGAAACGATTATCTACATTAAAAAAAGAAAGAATAAAATCGGACTATGAAAAAAAAGTTAATATGCATTAAATTTAATATAAATTTTGGTTGTCCCAAATTTTATGTCGGTGAGTGTAGATTATTTTATCTTTTAAGAAAAAAATAATTTTCAGTAGCTTGGTCCGCTTTTTGGACATATTTGGAATACAAATATAAATGGGTCGCGCTAAAAACGTGGTTGAAAAAACCTATTAAAAAGATAAACAACGTTAATAGAACATTTTAACAAACCTCCAACATACATTTAAATTGTTTCTAGTTTTAATGTTGTGCGATTTTTATTGCTGCTCGTCGGGTTTTATTATGGTTAGGTTAAATTTAGCAGACATAATTGTTCTGGCTGCAAATTAATTTAGTGCCAAATGTTTAATAACTATAAATTCGCATTTACCCACGTAATTTATGTACTTATGTATTAAATAAAAATGTTTACCTATTGTTCGATAATTTTTATTACCATTAGAAGGTTTTAATTTATATGCTATTTTTAATAACATATTTAAACAGTTCCACTATACTCTCGACTAAATTATATGAAATGTCGGCAAAAATGATGCAAGTTTATCTTTGGGCCAATAAGTTAATCAATAGAAAAAGTTTTGGTAACCGGGTTCTTTGATGCATTTTACAACAAAAAAAGCTCTGGGGGTCACGAAACATAAAGCGGTAATTCAAAAATCTATTACGAAACTTAAGATTGGGTGATTCTACATGACAAAATAATGTAGAGGCTCAATAATTTTTCTTCAAAATGTCATTTATTATTACCTGGTATCTGGTGGTAATGAAATGAAAAAAATTAAATCACTTAATTTTTAAGGGCGATTTACGTCTAAACGGATGGATTTAGCGAGTTAAATAAAGAGCACCTTTTTTAAAGGCCTTGCATCAGTCTTTAAGAAAACATACTACAAACCAGTATAGCTGTCAAAACCAAAAAATATGACAAAAAAACAATTTTCAAAGTAGGTAAAGTGCCCTCTAATCACACAATCAATGTAAATTGTTACTAAAATGATGAAGCCCAATCGACTCAGTCTACGTTTCAAATATTAGTGAAATCGACTTTTCCGTAAGCAAACAATTAAAAAACCAAAAATAAAAAATTGAACTTTGTCGGCTTGTAACTCGAAAACGAATGACATTTTGAAAAAGATTTATAAGAGGCTTTACCATTATTTTGTCACGAAAAATCACCCTCTTAAGTTTCGTGATTGATTTTTAAATCATACACAGACATAAAATTGCTGGCCCAACGTAAGTGGCAATAGTGCTGAGGTTCAGATTTTACCGCTGATGTTCTACCCGTCTTGGCATCGCGTAATTCCTGTAGACCTACTAATTATTTTTAGTTTTTGTAATTGTTCACCGAAGCAGTAATTTATTGTCCAGATAAATAAACGTTAAGGTAAGTTTTGAAAAAACAACTAATGTGGGTCTTAAAAAAGCTAAAACGCTGTTAAAACAGCAAAAAGCAGCCAAAGATGGTGTTCCGTGACACCTCATATGAAAGCACGGATCCTAGTTTTACACCTTTTTATTGGATATCAGGCTTACAAATGTTTTTATGGTAACAAAAATTCAACGTAATGTAATTATGACAACGGTGTAACCTTAAACTATCTGTTAACTTCTGTTCTCTTCGAAAGTCAAAATAAACGAGCCCGTGCGGACTTTCTTCGCACTTTTTATAGTACCTAATTGTGAGAGGATTGGAAAAGTCTAGAATTAGCAGAAATTTTTTTTCACTACAGGATGCAAGAAAAGTGTAAAATGAATGTCTCCAGCGCTCTCAGGATAATCCGCAATGGCTGTTGAAAAATGAAAAAACTAAGGTAACTTATTGCAAATAAATTATTAACCTTAATAAAACAATTCTTACCTTCTACAATTCTATTTACTAAACAGATATTTTTAAAGTCCATAAAAATAGCTTAAAATCAGTCACTGAAGGAATATGAATAACACAGAAAATAATTGGTCTGTAAAAACTGTTTAATTAAACTTACTTTACAAACTTTTGCTTTTATTAAGTTTTTGTTTAAGAGTTTTTTTCCCAGAAAAACAAACCTTACACGGCTTTAAAAAATAAAGTCTAGTTGCTGTTGCTTTAAAAATAAAGTAAATAAAGTTTATATTTAGCTTACTGCCATATAAATTTTAATTCTTAAGAAGGTTGAATAATCCATTCGTGCATGTTTAAAATATAAAAAACGCTTTATTCAAAAATTACTTATTTTGCTGCCAACTCTTTGAATGAAACTACTGCAACTGTTATAAAAAGATTTAGGTAACTACAATAAGGTATAAAACGCTTATTATCCTGGTAAATAAACGTTTATTTATAAACTTATAATTTAAATTTTTTATTTTTTGTATTTCCCAGAATATTTTTAATATTTCTACTTTATATAAGAGTACCTAAGGCGATATTTAAATAAAAAATATTTTAAAAAAGGAAAAACATGTAGTTTTTGATTTTTAAATTTATATATTTCTTTAATTTTTAAACAAAAGTTAAATTATTTATAAGGATAATATATACAAAAATATTTCGTTTATATTATTTTAATACAATTTTTTTGAAATAATCTTTAAAAATTAAATTACTAATTTTCAACTGTTGGAATAGCCAAAAGCGCTTCCGCTTAAAGTGATTTTAACTAAAATTTGGACATAATTTTCAAGAGTATGTTATTGTGCCCTTAATTGACCTAACTTTAATAAATCGGTAGTTTTACTGCTGAAATTTAATTTAAAAGCTGCTTTTGAATATTCGGCAGTAGAAATGCTTTAAGCAATATTAAACTGGCTAAGGATAACGCTTTTAAAAAGATATATCGATCATAATACACTAAATGCCTGTAAAAAATGAAGTAATTTTTAAATATAAATAGGTTAAAAATATTTTAGGTGTTTATAAGAAACGCAATAAAATCATATAAAAAATATGATGATAAAAATTTGTCGCCCATTAAATGCTTGACAAACGGAAGGCTTATTAAAAAAGGCAGCATAAGTAATATAATATGATTAATCTGGAGCAGTTATTAAATATAGAAGTTATAAAAATAAAAATAAAAATTGATTGCAATTTTACTATATGCTCAGAAGCATAAAAAATATTTGAAGTAGTAAAACTGTCCGAAAAAATTAAAAAATATAAAGATACTTACCAAGAATATTTAAAAATTACTCGCAAATTTGACCAGGACTGTTTTATTTTGTTTATTATTATTTTTAACTTAGATTTTAAGCAAAAATTATAAATATGATAACTAAAAAGCCAATATGTATGGCAAGTTGTAAAAAAATCAATTTTAATAAACGGGTTAACACTTTAACACAAAATGATATATTAGACACTGACAACATGCATTAATAATCAAACTTTTACTGACTTTTGTAAAAAAATAAAATTTTATTACTTTAATTTTGTATCAGTTATTAATATTAATTATAAAATAAAAACAAAAAAATTAAAAATCTTACTGTATAATTGTTAGATATAAAAGTCATTTTTAAAGCTGTACCAAAGATAAACTCTTTGAAACATGAAACGATAAAAATTTTAACGAGGAAAACCTTATATTATTTTAACCCAGCATAATATAAAATAAACATTACAGTATACTAAAAATCTTCAGAAACATTACATTTAATACAATGTCGCATTTTTATTGGACCAAGTTATTCGTTTTACATAAAGGAAGAAAAGGATCGGCTTTAAGAAAAAAATGAACATTTTCTCAACGTTTTTGTAGCAAGTGATATAACATAAATTTGGGTCAAATCTCAAAGCAAAGGGAACAGGAAGTGTAAATTTCAAAAGTATTCCTTTCCTTTTGATATTTAACTAGGTTGAGGTGATCCAATAAGAAAAAATAATGGGATCAGCGAATTTTTGCATCTTTTAAATATAGATTGTTTTGACAAAAGTTTACCAAGTGCGAAACTATGTAAAAACACTTTAAACGATTATTAATTAGTTGTAAAATTCTGGGTATAAATTAATTAAAGACCACAGGAATAATAAAATGCAGGTGTTAGTTTAGTTTACTATAGTTACAAGTACCGTTCAAGTACATCTACTTAGTAAAAACATTACGCCTTGTGAAAGGGCGTGAGTGAACGGTGACATGATTATCGGCATGCCTCTGTGTGTGGTTCAGGTGTCACGTGAAACCAAAATACCTTTTACAAAGCATAAGAGTTTAAAAAAAATTTGGCTTAAAAGTAAAAGATTTATATAATGTCTGTGGTGGCACCAGGTATTGCAAGGTTAAATAAGGTGCTAGGCCATAATTTCGTTGCTTTTTACTTAGATCTTGTTTTCAAAATAAAAAAAAAATATTTCAGTATTTACAAAAAAAAATACTTAAATTAATGGTTTATTTTTTAAAATTCCTTTAAAGTGTAAAAAAGGAAAGGGGGAAAGTGAAAGTTTAATTTGTTTTTGGATTAGATTAGATTAGATTATTTGAGCGGAGATGGAAAAAATGGCCCCCACCACTGAAACCCTTTACTAGATTTATTGTGTTTCCCTATCATTCTTTAGAGTACCTTGTCCAGGCCTGTCTTCTTAACTAGACTCCAGAGTCGTGACACCCAAAATTCCAATTTTCTCCCCATTTTTGGGATTTTCCTCACCAAGCCTAGTAAACCTAAGCCTACATAGTGCTTCACAGTGATACCAAAATGTACGGTTTCTTCACCCTTTCTGGAAAACCTACACAGGCTGTCCTCCACCAGATTTATTTTTTTCCCGATGCTTGGGGGTTTTAAAAAATTCCCCGTTAGTTGACCACCTTATCCTTACGCCCGACTTTGGTATATTAAAATAAATTTGGGCCCGAGCAGATCTTAATGAACCGTTTTTTCCTGTCTTTGGGCCTGGTGTTTTTCCCCCCAGCTTTGAAACTTTCTGTCTCCCCAAACCCCCTTAATGATCTTTAAAAAGCCTGCCGAGTTTCCCAAAGGCCCGGGCCCCATCTTTTCCCCTATTGACCCTTTTTTCAGATCGTCGCCTTTTTTCGTTACCTGGGTGGCCTTTAAACCCCCGACTCCGTGTTTATTTGCCAAGCTGGCTTTTTCCGGGGTTTGTATACAGCCCCCCACTATTTTGGGTTTTTTTGGAGAACATGACCTTCAGGGCAGCTTGGCTGTCTGAGAAAAATGACGATGTATTTTCCCTTTCTTTTTTTTTTGACCCGACCCAATGCATTATTTCGGGGTTTTCCGTTTGGCGTTGCCCAAAGGTTATTTTTTTCTCTAGACTTTTTCCCCAAAGATGCCAGCTCCTACCCCCTTGGGGTTTGGGGAGATCGGAAACCAGATATGATGGGCTTTGATTGGGGGCCCCCCGTCCTCCTTTTGGTATGACAACCCCAAAGGGCTTTTAAAAGATAAAACGGGGGTTGAAGTCTGAGGGCCCTCTCAAACAAAGAGTGACCTCTTTTGGGCCTCCCCTATTTCCCCTCTTGAGGTCCTTGGATCCTATAATTGGACATTAACCTCGTTTGAGTCTATAGAGTACCATCTTTTTCTTCTCCCTGTATGTAAGTGGCCGCAGGTTTAGCAGCACTGCTATGGCTGGGTTTTGGGGGTTCTCATAGCTCCTGTGATGAAAATATACGCATGCTAGCCTTTGCACACTGTAAAGTTGTTTGGTGGTTACGGTCTGCACCCTTGCCCCCCGGTAACTGAGCCATAGGGGTATCATGGGTCTTATTACCATTTTATACAACAGCAGGTTCATTTTTTGGGTTAAGTCCCCCGCTTTTTTTAACAAAGCCTGCGACATTCCCGAGGGCGATTTTTTCCTTTTTAACAACTTTGTTGAGGTGTGGTCCCCAAAATTCATATGTTAGTTAAAAATGACTCCTAGATACTTTTAAACCCCTTTTTAAAAAGGGGGTTTCCACTTTATTGGCCTTTACATCTGAGTGCCCTTGGTGCTCTTTTTTTTTGTGAAAGGAACGATAACGGTCTTTTATGGATTAACCGACAGGCCTTCCCCCCCCTGCCCATTCGTCTATGATGTTCGGTGCGTTTTGCGTTCTTTCTAAACCCCAAAAATTTTAAATGCTTGCTTCAGTGGTAAGATCAAAGTAACCTAAATAAAAGAATACATGTTTTTTAGCTTTATGCAATATTTAAAAAGAATTGTTTTGACAATATTAAAAAAAAAATAGAAATGTGATAATGTTAAATACACTTTTGCAATATATTTTTTTTTTTAGATAAAGATAAGGACAAAGTTTTTTAAAGGTTTTTTTAAAATTTTTATATTAACGGGGGGAAAAAAAACTTACTTATCCGATTGCATTTGAAAAGAAGTTTAAAGGTAAACCATCATAAAGAAGTTTTTAAATAGTGGCCCGTAAAATTGTCATTGAACTCCATATTTATACAATACTGTTTTTTTATTAAAACATTTTTAACTTTTTTTTTTCTTATTTTTCATTAAAATTTAGTATTTTTTTTTTTTGAACTAATTTAAAATTAATTAATAACCCCATTTTATATGCATACCTAATAAATTTTATAAAATTTTGTCCACTAGTTAATGTTTAAAAATTATTTAAAATTAAACCACTGATCAGCGATTTTTAATTTAATTATTTAATTTAAAAATTAATAACATATATGTACGTTTTAGTTTAAATATATACGTTTTGTTTTAACTATTATAATTTTTAATATTTTTGGGTTTAAAAAAAAGTTATAGAACTAGGGCTTTTACTATTGAATCTTATTTTGCGTAAGTTTCTTTTTTGATCTATTGGTATTTTTTTTTTTTTTTAAATTTTAAGAAAAACAAAAAATTTTTTTGGGGAAAAAAAAAATTTGCTTCCTTAAACAAAATTCAAATTTTTTTTTTTTTTAAAAAAAAATTTAATTGGCTTAAAAAAGCTAAATTTAAAAACAGGTTAATCAAGTCATAAAGTCCATAAACCGAAATTTTTTTTTTTATTGAGGGTTTTTTAAAATTCCATGCTGCAAAATTAAACAATAATACAAAATTTTTATTTTATTGCTTACTATCGAAAAAGGATATTTGGTTCTTTTGAGTTTTTTCCCCTTAAAAAGGGACCATTGGCCCCCTTTTCCTGGGGAAGCCCTTTGGTGCTTAGCCCATGGGCCCCCCCTGAACTGGAAAATTTCTATAATAGAAAAAAAGAAAAACCCAAAAAAAAAACAAAATGCAAAACACTTTTTTACGTTTCGGTGACAAGTCACAACCGTTATCAAAATTGATTTAAAAAAAAATAAAATAGAATTTAAAAATCTAATCTGTAAGAATTTTGGTATAAAATTTGGGAATTCTAAAACTTTGTTATTTTTTTAACGATTTGTCATAAATGACGTATTGTTTGGTTGACTGGACATTTATTTTAGAAGATCCCAAATGGGTGGTTTTAAATTTAAATTTTCCTTAAATTCTTTAGATTAAGAAAGGAAATTAATGTTAATTAAAAGTTCTTAGAATATGCTAGATCGTATACCAAAATTCTAACAAATTTAATTTTAAAATCTATTTTTTTTTTTTTAAAATAATTAATATCACCAAAACGTAGATACATGTTTTAAATTTTTTGGGATTTTTTTCTGTTGACCTTTACTATTTTAGGGGGAATAGGGCTGAGCCCCCTCGGTCCTATCCCCCCGGGGCAGGATCAAAGCGGTCCCATTCTCTAGAGACTTTCTAAGTGAACAAACCTAACAAGAACTTATTAAAAATAAATTCGTCAGAAAACAAAAAAAATATTTATAAAAGGATGGACTTTATTACCCTTTTCTTTTTTTTAAACTTAAATAGCTTATTAGATTAATTATACGTTTTTGCCAATACTGATCACTCGATTACCATACCTAAGAAAATTGACATGGCAGTAATTAATTTCAAGGCCAATAAATTTTAGCTATTTTTGTATTCGACGATAAACATGGCGACTCGTCAGTGGAGGCAGGTAGACTTAGCCTTTTCATAAATTTCAAAAACAACCCAGAAAAGATTTTATTATTCATTACTGTTTTTAATAAAATTTTTTCATGTACTGGTATACTTGTCAGAGGATAGCAACGACATACGTTTTTAAAGGAAGGTTAGTTTACTGGAAAATCACAGTTTTAAAGTTTGTACTTAAAACAACGCTGTCAGACCAACGCTTAAAACGTCCTAAATTACCCAATAGTCATCACAATTATCAATTTATTGTTTGGTACTAAAAAAAGCCTTTTTTTCCTTTTAATCTTGTCTTTTTTTCTTGTCTGGCAGGACATGGCTCTTTGTTGATTCTTGCTGGGCAATCAAATATACTTTTTATGTTTTCTTTTTATAAACTCATATTAAATATTTCTAACCAAGTACTTAACAGCATAAATGTATTCAGAAGGGGAGTTGTTGGGCTGCAGCGAACTTAACCCTTGTACTCAAGGGCGACATTTTTTTTATTTAAGTAATATATCTTTGTTCACTATTTATTTTAACTCTTTATTTTTACGAACATTAAAATAGATTTTATTGTAATAATAATTTTATATAAAGAGCAGAGAGTTAACTTCTGTTATAATTTTTTTACATAATAAAATTTTTTTTTAAAATAAATTTTAAATGTTTTTTAGTAAACAATTTCCGGGGAGTGTTTAAAACTAAAAAAATGGGCCGGGGAATTGTCAAAAAAATCCCAAAGGTTTTTTTTTGGGCCAAAAACTTAAAAACTATCTTTTTTTCTTAAAACTAAAAGTTTCCCTTTTTAAAAGCAAAAATTTTCTTTTTTTTTAAACTTTGTCATACTACACAACAAAAAAAATAAAGGAAACCTAATACAATTACTTAACAATCTAAAAGCCTGTTGACCCTAGTGACTTAATTTATGGGCTGCATTTAATAAAATCGTAACTGTCTAGGGTTTAATTTTATTTGCTTTTATACGGTTATTTGTTCTTTGGGTTTTTTACCTATACCTTTGGTTTTTAATAAACATATATTTTATCAAATTTGAATTGGTCCATGTTTGAGATCAATTTTGGGAACATGAGAAGATAGAACTTTCTTAGGGCACACACAGGCCATAAATTTACGATAAAAAAACGTTTTAAAAAACACCAACCCGTTATGTACGGCTCATATTTGAAACTGGGCTATTATATAAAACCGTACAGATGAAGATAATTTTTTTAAAATAAAAAAAAATATTTTTTTATTTAAAAAAAGTGTTTTTATGTACCTTTAATAACCCATTAAAAATGGGACATTATTTGTTCGGACCCTAAATACCTTATTAAAAGTTAACTAAAGAATTGGACTATTGACTTTAATCGCCTTAGTCCTAAACTGCAACTAGCTTTTGCCACGCTCAAATGAATTTTTTTAACTGCAGGATTTAATACAATATTTAAGTACGTCTTTCACAAATATTTAGATAACTCAAAGGCACCCAAAAATGCAATAGAAAAGAGCCGTATTTTAAAAAACAAAGGTAATCATATATTTTCAAATATTATAAATATTACTTTGTTATCTTTTGGTCATTTTTAATAATGATTAAATTATATTAATATTTATTCCAGCCTGTATACACATCTTTTTCTCATTGATTTTTTCCTACAAATATTTAAATAATACCAGGACTTAAATATAATTCTGTGTAGGTATCAAGTAAATAGATACTCAGTTTGCTATTTTAGTCTGCGTGCAATAAAATGTTTTGGCAACTTTTCACTTCCGGATTATGTGGAAATTGCTTTAGAAAATGCATGAAGTGTTTGAGGTGGTTTAATACATTTTAAATTGCCAATTTGCGTGTTTTAGTGCAACGCAGAAACGTGAAAAATTATTTCATGCACAAAAATTGAGAGAAAGATACCCACAAGCAAAATGTTAAAGCTTTTTAAAAACTACTTAGGTCTGACCTCTATTCTTTAACAGCAAAAAGTAAAAAATATTTAAATAGCGTGATTACCAATATTTCTTACAAAAATGATACAATTATATCTGATTTTAAAAAAGATTGTAGAAATTTATTTTACAAGGAGTGAGTATAATTTATTAGTAGGTCATTTGTTTTATTTTATGATATAAAAGATTATTTTATTATTCTAAATTATGAAAAATGTTGACTTTAGTAGTAAATCTTTTGTGTTAGGTTTTTAAATCTGCAAAAACCTGAGTCTTATAATTCCCCTATTTTTTTAATGCCCATATGTTCCAAAAAAGGTAACATTTTCGGCGCCAAAAATACAGTATAATTTTGGTTTTTACCTTGAATATGAGTATCTCTTAAAACTGGATTAGTAGTTTTACGAGTATTACAAAATATGTATTGATTAACAAATTGGTTTTAATTTTACCCTTAAATTTCCCCT